>CM043874.1:12533874-12818606 GCA_023846275.1 Vanilla planifolia | reverse complement strand
TAATTCTGAAGATGGAAATGGCAACCGATTATAATTACTTGCTAGTGCATTGCATTATTAATTAATATGCCATAGAACTAATTTTTACTGATATTAAATTGGAGAGTGTGTGTACACAAAACCAGCAGTCTAGCAATTTAGGTTCATGATGAAACAAATAGGAATTTACCAGATTTTATTCAGTCGATGACACCAGACTTTGTTGATTTTTGAGATGTTAGGTTAGTCATACTGCATAGAACACATTCTTGTTGCTTATGGGAAATTGATTTGGTTAGCATATGATGTCGACATTTGCAGGTTCCTGACACCACAATTGAAGCATGAAGGTTCTCAGTGTCAACCACACCAGATGTTCCTTTCAAAGAGATGACGAGTCACTGTGAGGCTCTGCTAATGGGAAAAGAGCACAAAATGTATGTTTTCATGAATGCTCAGCATGAGCAAGAAATTATACTGATTGACTTCTCACAGGATCGAAATGAGGAGAATCCGACACCTTAGATGGGGATAAATCCTTTCCAGAAGGTATAACAGCCTCCTCTCCTCACATGCAATGTCTTTTCTAATTGACTTTGGTTTGGTTTGATCGTGATACTGGCTTCTCTTTCTGTTCTTTCAATTAGCTGAATGCACTATAAACTCAATTTGAATTGTTCTTTTGTGTACTTCGACCTTTGGCTTTAGTTCTCTACCTTCGTTGCTTCTTTTTGACAAATGCAGAGGTAAAGCCAAATGTTAGCTTTATAGTTTCTATTATTTTCTTTTCTTTTCCTTTGAAAATGGTGGTTTACTTGTAGGCAGTGGTACCAAATAATTCTTTTTCACGACTCGATTTAGTGGGGTCTAGATTTTTGTTGTTGTTTGTGCATTTGAAAATGTGTTCGAATATTTATCAGCTCTAGTAGCAGATTTTGGCTGATTAGAAAATTTAAGTTTGGTAATATGATGTTGAATACAAGTGAGATTAGGATTAGTTCTATATTAAAATTTAAGTATATTATTGAAACCTTAATATACAATTAGGTTTCCTGTATTCATTAGTTGAGTTTTTTAGTTATTAGGTGTTTGCACAAGGGTGTCTCGGTTGCAACTTGAGCTCTCATTGTGTACATTCCCTTAGGCAGTTTCTCTGGAAGTCTTTGACAGATGTTTTATAAACTTATCTGGAAGTCTTAGGCAAATATTATGGACAAAGGATTTATGCATCAAATCCAATGTAGTTGGAGTAAAGCTTTTGTTGTTATACTGATGAAGTCATAATTGGACTATTGTTTTCTGATGGAGCAGTGAGGGTATGCTTGAAGAAAAAAGCTAGAACATTACCTTAACTAATAGTAATATTTTGTGCCCCCAACCTTCCAGCCAAAATTCCTTTTCCTAACTGCCTCCTTTGAAACAAGACCAATTTCATCTACCTGTGTGAACCGGTTGGTTTAGTGACATGAGTTCAAGTCAAGTGTATCAGATTCTTGGTCACAGTACAAGCTTGTGGGAAAGGAGCGGTTGGGGGAAGTCACAAGAGGCAATGACTTAGATCGTACACAAAAGGCAATGAGATTAGCTGACGGGCAAGGCTTGCACTGAACTGCCGTCTCATAAGTTGTGCTGGAGGAGCAGATGGAAATCACAAAAGGCACTGGGTTGGCTCCCTTCCACTGATAGTAACGATGCAGTTCAGCTGATTTGCAAACTGAGGGAGCTAGGTTGGCATACTTGAAAATTGAGTTAGACTTTATACGTGGTATCTCTAATCTGCTTCCACTTAATTTTCCAGCAAAACTCCTATTCCTTTTCAAACAACGTACTGTGTACCTGTGTCAACTGAGATATTGATTTGTGCATGTCTATGTTAATATTAGATTGATTTTTTAGGTGATTACAATGGAAGATTGGTCAAATAACTTTTAAATAGTGGCAATAGATCTAATCTGATACGCACGGAGTAAATATAGAGGCCAATAACGTTTTGAGGACCTTCGCATTGCTGGACACAATCTAAGAAAGGTTAATCTTGCTGAGAGCCACCTTCTAATTCAGTTGACTGCCGGTTTAACTGAGATTTATGTTATCTTGGCATTTCTTGGCTGCGGAGAAACAATATAGGATGACTACATAAGCTCAATGATAATGTTAACTTGACAATTTAAAATGCACAAACGAATCTGTTTGCTTTGTTCCTGGAGATCAAATCTATAATTGACCATTCTATTCACATTAGAAAAACCATCTGATCTTTCCAATTTTCCCAACATGCAGAGCCGCAATCCTTTTGTCGATGGGCCGGAATGCAGCACTCGTCAACGAACCCAACATCGTGGCACCGTGTTACCATGCTCAAGTGAGTACGAGTACCAGCCTCAGTTCCTTCGTTTCCCAGCTTCCAGCCCTTTTGACAACTTCCTCAACGCTGCTGGCTGCTGAAGAATGGTAATCAGATACTAAGATGTACAGCACATTCATCCATACTTTTGCCAGAAACAAATGAAGCTTTTGGTGCATTAATTGAAGTTTCATGGGTAAGATTTCATCTTGGAATGCAGATCTTTTAGAATGTTCAATGATTAATGGTCACATTTAGATTCCCAAGGGTTTGAAGTAATTGAACCTAAGGTTACATTTAGCATAATTGTCTTGCAGATCTTAGGAAGCAATTGAACCTCGTTGGAGAAGAGTTAAGAGGCTAGATTGGAAAACATGTAAGTTTGATAGGATAAATGCTTAGATTTTGATCAATAAGATAAATAATTCAAAAATGAAATGCATTTGAATTTTAAACAATCATTTCAGTGTTATATTAATGTGCTAGTCAATTTGTATGTCAAAATTTCAAATTAAAGATATGATTGGAAATAGGTTTTTTTTTTTTTTTTTTTTTGAAAGAAATTTGATTATATTTGGATTACAATTTTTTATGCCCAAATGAATTTGTTTGAAATTGTTGGATCTCAAAAAAGAAAAAAAAAACATTTAATCCAGTTTTTATACCAATTTATAAGGATTTTATTTAACCCTTATCCTTGTCTAGTTCGGTGCTTAGGTTAAGAGGGAGAAGAAGCTACCTTCAGTGCTGAAGCCTCCAGATCCTTGCCATTGGATAAACTTTAAGCCACCTTGGTTGGAGATGCTTCTCGAGAGAGTTTTGTAGAGAGCTTAGGTGAGCAGCGACTAAATCAGCCGTGAGTTGCGGCCAATGCTGGAAGCATGTAGCAGCTGTTTAAAGAACACTTGAGTTGTGACCTGCTATTGAAAGGAGGAACTATAGCAGCAACCAAGGCATTGGATCTAAGTTATGCAGAGTTGATGGCTGGAACAGCATGGTGAAAGGAGTTTCAGTTGGGTTCCTGAAAGAAGCTCAGTTTTTGCCGAAAGGAAGTGCCAAACAGTTGCATGGAAGGAGATGGAGTTGTTCTTTAGAAAGGTATCAATGAGGAGTAACAAAGATGAAGTGAGCTGGAGATGTTCTAGCAAGAGGAAGGAAGAAAATCGAAGTAAAGGTTATAGCATAATTTAACTCCTGGAGTATTTTTAAAGAGAAAACAAGGCATTTTAAGATCAGAGCTATTATGGAGCTGTTGTAAGAAAAAACTCATTGACAAGGTGAGTTTTTACGGTGTTTGCTTGAGATTTTATCCTAAATTCTGCCAAGAAATCATGATAGAAGATTGAGGAATTAGTTGAATATTAAGAGGTGCTATTGTGGAAATTTTTTGAAGTATTCTTGATTTCGAATTGTTGTTTTCTTTTTAACGATAGTTTTACATATTTTAGGTGACAATCATAGAATTAAAAGTTGAAGATGATTTTAAGAAAATAATAAAACTTATTATTCAGGTTTATTCTCATTACAAATAGAAATAATTTATCTTAAATTAATGAAAAATAAAGTAAATTAAAAAAATATAAAATAAATTTATATAATTTTTTAAATCAAATATTAGGTGGTTTAAAATTATAACAATATATTTTGTCTTGTGTACCACATGCTCTTTACATATTTATTTTATGAATTTAACCTAATTTGTGGCGTGACCCTAAATATGCTTATTTAACATGCATATATAATTTTTTTCATTGAGTCTTTGATTGTTAATTAAACTTATTTTCTAGCCTAACATTTCAAATCATAATAAGATATAGTATGGGACTTTAAGTAGTAATAATGATTGCTCTTGGTCTTAGTCTTTTAGTTGTTGTTTGTCTTTCTATTATATTGTAAGTTATTGCAAAAACTTTGTTATATCATTAGTAATAATGATATGTATTATAATTTTGCTATAATGCAAGAAGTTTTGCTTTAAAAGTAATGTGAATTTTATGATGTATTACACATTGGTTTTATGTGGTTTAAAAATTAGTTTTAATGTTGGACACGTTGCTTTTATTTGTTATTGATTTAAAAAAATTGCTTTAAAAACAAAAAATATAAAAGAAAGAGAGCATGTGACTCCAAATATAAAAAGGCCAATGAAAGACAACACAATGAGCCATGAGATGATACATGGATCATAATTTGTTCATTATACCCTTAATGATATTGAATATTAAGATATGATTTCAAGTTTCTAAGATGATAAGGAAAAGAAATTGGTCTCTAATGACAAAAAATGGATGAGTTGATGTAAACATATATCAAAATGAAATAAAATTATATTAATGGCAAAATAAAATAAATGATTTAATATCAGAGATTTTTTTTTACAAAGTATTTTGTATAATATCATGATGTATATAGATAATAAGTTTGAGATACTAAGACATTAATAACATTTTATGTAGGTTCTTAATATACTAAGTTATGACATCAATAAGTCTCTATGCCAAGTCTTGATGTACAAGTATGATATGAATGACATGATTTTTTATCATCTACGAGAAATGGTCTTGGCATGATAACATGATGCTTAATGAAAATAAAAATGTCAAATGAAAATGGAAAATTCATTGCAATGTGTAGGATATATAGTAGATCAAGACTATAAGTCTTATACAAGAATGTCTTTCTAAATGGTTGGTGTCATAATAAATTAGGAGAAAAATAAAGAGAAAATATAAACCCTCGTGAAAAAGGAAACATATATGAAGAAAAGATTAACAATTATATAACAAATATGAAGATCAAGTAAGTTGAGAAAAATGATAAAACAGATGGGTATTTTGAGTAATAGGTCATGGTAATGAGAAAAGAAATGGAAATAATAATTTACCCATTAAGCTATATATAGCTTACTACTTATTTACATTACAAATCCTGAACCTATTGTGTAATGAGGTGGGATCTAATAACATATCAATATATTTGATCGCTCTTTTTGTGAGAAATTTGTAAATGTTATACTTTTGTAATTATGACATTTTAATAAATGCAAATTGTGTCATTATATATTTTATATTGCATATTATGCAAACATTTTTGGGTGTATAGAAATTGTAAATATTTTTTTTTGGAAAAAATGTGAATATTGTTTTTGGAATATGTACGTGGATATAAAATGACTTGATATGGTTTGCCTTTTTTAGTATTAAAGTATGAAAAAAAATGAATTAAAATTATGTCTTATTATTAACCTCCTCTGATGAATGGTTTAGAGTATCCTTAGATATATCAATTTCCTTGATGTATTATGATTATTGAATAATTAATGATAATTGAAAAATATAATAGGTGGGGTTAGACATGAGATAAGTAAGGAACATATAGAATATAAAATAATGTAATATTTTCTTTTTTTTCACATAATCTTTTTTACTAATCGTTTTCTTTTAATCGAGTTATGTGCTTAGGATATACTTGGTTTTGAAGCTCATTTTCTTTGATGATTAATCATGTGTCACACTTTATAATACTTCATGATTTTAGGTAAACTCTATACATTTTTCTAGTATATATTATATAATTATGAAATATGCATGGAATATAAAGTTATTCATTTTTTTCTTTATTTATTAATAATATTTCTTAGCAATTATTATTCTTAACCAAATATTACTATCATAAGAGACTCAATTTTGTTGGTTTTTTTCTTTGATGGTTAGTAAGTTACCTCATTTCATAGTATTTCTTGATTTTAAAGAAAACTCTCAAACTATGTTATTTATATATAAAATTATTATGAAATGTACATGAAATACAAAGTTTACTATTTTCTTTCATGTCATATAATATTATTATTGATCATTTTCTCTTAATCAAATTATACTTTTTTTCATAAATTTCATAAGGCTTCTCTTTTTGGCAATCATTTAGTGTCTTGCTTTGTAGTACGTAATTTTTCGAAACTTCGCATATTGTAAGATTTATTTATTTAGTCATTTTCTCCTTCACATAAGTTACTAACTTTTTATTTTCTTTTCTAATAAAATTATTTAGGCTTTTTTCCCACATGGCTTATTCTTTACTTGTCTTTTCATTGGTATTCTTCTTCGCAATTGATTTGTATTTCATATTTTTTTTGCACATCTTACATGCAATGCTATCATTTTTCAAGGCTTGTAGAGTTAACATGTAATACTTATCATATCATGGTGTTTACATGACCATATCACAATGATATGCTTACATGATAAACACATAATGGTTATTGCCATTTTTATATAATCAATATGTGCTATTCTTTTTGTGATGCTTGCATAATCACTATGTATATACACCATTTTAATAATGTTGCATTCTTCACATGTAATGCATATCATTTCTCAATATTTTCATGCTTATCATATAATGTATACATCATTTAATAATACTTGTATGCTCAAGATATTATAATAACTAACTCATTATAGAATTATTTTGTTACATTATATATAGTTTTTATATTCACATTATTTAGCATATTAAACACCATTCAATTTCATGAATATTATATATTAAGAATATCATTGGTTTAAGCATATATTAATATGTCATGTGTACATATGGAGTTCATATAAGTGTAACATAATAGAATTCATCCTCACATCAAATATTTACAATTGCTAAAGTGAGCATCTTTATAGTGCAATGATATGATAACATTATATTAAGCTTATGACATTATATCAATTTGCCATCTTAAGTGCCTTTCTTTTTTCTCTCTCCAAAAATCATTGTCGAACTCTTCACAAAGAGTTAATAAGCCTTACTATGCATAGAACTTATGAATCTCATTATCATGCAAGGAGATCTAACAACAAATACGTAAATTGATAAAATGATTTATATAATTTGAGAACCTACCAAATGTCCCACCATCAAGAAAAGAACTTGATCTACATTTTTTTTTGTTCTCTGGAGCCCTTTCTCTTTTCCTTTCTCTCTCTTATTTATCTTTTTCTCTTTAGTCAACATTTCTTTACTAGCCCTTTTCTTTATCTTTTTATCCCCTTTTATTTCTCTCTAACCTCACAGCATCGTTAATGTACTCTAATATGTAGAAAATCGTCAATCCCATCACAAGAAACCAAGCCATCTCGATCACACTCTTCCTCCTTCCTCAAACAAACCAAAATCTAAGGTTAGGATTTATGAAACTTACATAATTTTGGATTGAAAGAAAGATAGGGACAACTCACATGACTTTATGTCGTGACTTCCACACCTATTCCCTTCCAATATCTTTATTATAACATCTTCAAAATAGAAATAATTATTTAAATAATTAATTTAGAGTTTTTGAAATTATCATATGCTTAATTAATAAAAAGATCATGATCTTAAGTATTAATCAAAGATCGAAAGAAGAAAAATTTGTAGCATTCAAAATAATAAAAAATAATTTTTATAGTTATTTTAAATTATTTAGAATTTCAAAGAGAATTTTTAAAAACAATTTTTTTATAAAAATTTATGTCCTTTGAAAATGCTTAAGGGTTCTTACAAATGTCAATTTTGAAGTTTCAAGTTATTAAAAATTATATGACATAAATTTTGAAGAATTCAGATTTTAATTGATCAAATAATAATGGTTATAATTATTTGAAGCATATTATGATAAATATTTTTGAAAAAAATTATTAAATCATCGAATGATGTCAAATTGTTTTTTAAAATTTATAAAAATAATAAATTTTATTTGAAGTACCATTATGGTATTTTTGTGAAAATTTGACATATCCAAAAGATTGCATTTATGAGATATCATTCAAATAATTTCTAAAGGAAAGTATATTAAAATAATTAAAAATATAAAAAAATTATGAAAACTTTAAGAATAGCAAAGCTTTATGATTATTTTGTTTTGAAATTTATTGAGAATTTTTCAGGTTATTTAAATTAAAAGTTTTAAGAAATTAAAATCATCTTAAAATTTTGATTAAAAATATAATATTTATAAATTTTAATTTTCACCTAATATTCATCAATAAAAAGTTTGGTGTAATGAGATGGAGGGGATTATTTGTTTTGTCAATTTGGTGGAAATCATGTTGACACGGATAACTTTTGATGTAACAATAACATCAAATTTGATATATATGATTATAAATCTTATGATGGATTTGCTTAATGTTTGATGCTTATAAACTTAGAAACTTAAAAATTAGATTTGATGAATCCATAAAAATTATTTTTTTATTATATTTGTTACCATGACTTGAATATAAATTTTATACTCTATATGATAAACTCATGTTTTATTACTCACATGTTTGATGTTTATTTTTTCTTTTTATTATGTGATGCATTTTAATATACAAATCCATATTTTCATATCAATTAGCATATGAGATGAGATTTTAATAAATTTTTTAAAATAATTAATACATGAAAAATAATCATGAACGATAGAAAAAACGTATTTATAATTGTAAAAAGATTAGAAATGAATTAGAATTATTACTATGAAAAAGTGATAAGATCCATAAAGGATTTGGATAGACAAAGAAATTCGTGAAAAATATAATAAAAAAACTATTTCAAAATGATGTAAAAAAGATATAACCAAAGAAGAAAATATTTTAGAAGAATATAATCTTAATTATAAGAAAATTTTATTATCAATTTCAAACTAGTGATGAAATTTTAAATTCTATTAAATTAAAAAAAAAAGGTAAAGGGACTTATACAAAGAAAACAATTATAGATAGGCAAATCAAGTTTAAATTAAAAAAACAAATCATTTTAATGCAAAATTCTTTGGTAAGATTATCCGGGGACAAACCCCACTACAAAATAAAGCTGTTGTTTTCTGTGTCGGCCAGCGTTCTTTCATCCGCAAGCCCTGCCCGACTTAAACAAGGAAATCAGTTGAAACCCTAGCTCGCGAAGGTAGCTTCTTCCACCGCCGGAAATCTCAATTATTCGCTGAACATCCTCTTTTCGAGTTATTTATTTCGTTCCATCTCTTTCTTACAGGTTTGATTTCGTAGAAAATGGATAATAATAGCATCGATTACGAGATTAGGAAGGCGCAGGAGGAGCGTCGGAAGATGGAGATCGCGGGCCCTGAAAAAAAGATGGAGAACGTGGAGCCGCTGGCCTCTGTCACCTTCGATCCCGACCTTTACAATGGAAACCGCTTCGAGAACTACATGCGCTCCATCCCCGTGAACGAAGATGAGGAAGACGCAGATGGGGACACCTCAGTAGTCCCCCGCCGTATTGCCTCTTACACTGCTCCCAAGTCTCTTCTCGACATACCCCGCCCCTCGGGGAGCACGACTCCGGTTTTAAGAAGCCATCCCGAATCATTGACAGGGAGGATGAATACCGCCGCAGGCGCCTTGACCGAATCATTTCCCCAGATCGTAACGACCCCTTTGCCTCTGGCGAGGCCACTCCTGATCCCTCTGTTCGTACATATGCGGACGTGATGAAATAACAAGCTCTTCTGCGGCAGCGAAGAAGCACGAGGAGGAGAAGAACAGCAAGGCAGCAGCAGCAGCTGAAGCTCCTGCTGTTGCCTCCCAGAAGAGGAGGAACAGGTGGGATCAGTCACAGGATGCTGAAGGTTCTGCTATGAAGAAGGCCAAAGGAAGCTCAGATTGGGATGCACCGGATTCAACTCCAGGGATTGGAAGATGGGATGCGACTCCAACTCCTGGAAGAGTAGGGGACGCAACCCCATCAATTTCTCGGAGGAACCGTTGGGATGAGACACCGACAACAGGTCGCCTTGCTGATTCTGATGCTACCCCTGCTGCTGCCACACCAGGTGCTACTCCAGCTGGAATGACTTGGGATGCTACTCCCAAACTTGGTGGACTTGCCACACCTACTCCAAAGCGGCAAAGATCAAGGTGGGATGAAACTCCGGCAACCATGGGAAGTGCTACCCCGCTTCCTGGTGCTGTAACTCCTGCTGCAGCCTTCACTCCTGGAATCACTCCCATTGGTGGGGTTGATTTGGCTACACCAACTCCTGGGGCGATCAATCTTCGTGGTCCTATGACACCAGAGCAGTATAATCTACTTAGATGGGAGAAGGATATTGAGGAGAGGAACAGACCTTTGACGGATGAAGAGTTAGATGCAATGTTCCCACAGGAGGGTTACAAGATCCTCGAGCCTCCAGCATCTTATGTTCTCATCAGGACCCCAGCCAGGAAGCTTCTGGCTACTCCAACGCCGCTTGGTACACCACTTTATGCTATTCCTGAGGAGAATCGAGGACAGCAGTTTGATGTTCCAAAGGAAGCACCTGGTGGTTTACCATTCATGAAACCAGAGGATTATCAGTATTTTGGTGCTCTACTGAATGAGGAGGAAGAGGAGCAGCTGTCACCTGAGAAGCAGAAGGAGAGGAAGATTATGAAGCTTTTGCTTAAGGTGAAGAATGGTAGTCCACCACAAAGAAAAACAGCTCTGAGGCAGCTCACAGACAAGGCTAGGGAGTTTGGGGGGGGGGGTCCTTTGTTCAACAAAATTCTGCCTTTGCATATGCAACCAACTCTTGAGGATCAAGAAGACATCTTTTGGTAAAGGTTATTGTATAAATTGGATGAGCTGGTCCGTCCCTTTTTTCACAAGATCCTTGTGGTTATAGAGCCACTGCTGATTGATGAGGACTATTATGCTCGTGTTGAAGGAAGACAGATCATTTCTAATCTGAGCAAAGCAGCTGGTTTGGCCACCATGATTGCTGCGATGAGGCCTGATATTGATAATATTGATGAATACGTGAGGAATACCACTGCAAGGGCTTTTAGTGTTGTGGCTTCTGCATTGGGAATTCCTGCACTCTTACCCTTTCTGAAAGCTGTTTGTCAAAGTAAAAAGTCTTGGCAGGCTCGGCATACTGGCATTAAAATTGTTCAGCAAATTGCAATTCTCATGGGATTTGCTGTGCTCCCACACCTGAGGTCTCTGGTTGAAATTATTGAACATGGTTTGAGTGACGAGAATCAGAAGGTTAGAACCATTACTGCCTTATCTCTTGCAGCATTGGCAGAAGCTGCTGCTCCATATCGTATAGAAAGCTTTGATTCGGTTCTGACGCCTCTTTGGAAAGGTATTCGGTCTCATCGTGGGAAGGTTCTTGCAGCCTTCTTGAAAGCTATTGGCTTTATTATCCCACTCATGGATGCACTATATGCTAGTTACTATACGAAGGAAGTTATGGTCATCCTTATTCGTGAGTTCCAGTCTCCTGATGAAGAAATGAAGATTGTGCTCAAAGTTGTTAAGCAGTGTGTGAGCACTGAAGGAGTTGAATCTGATTACATACGGAATGACATTCTTCCTGAGTTTTTCAGAAATTTCTGGGTGAGGAGAATGGCCCTGGACCGGAGGAACTACAAGCAGCTTGTAGACACAACTGTTGAGATTGCTAATAAGGTTGGAGTGGCTGATATTGTTGGGAGAGTAGTGGAAGATCTGAAAGATGAGAGTGAACCATACAGGCGAATGGTGATGGAAACCATTGAGAAAGTGGTTGCTAATTTGGGTGCTTCTGATATTGATGCCCGCTTGGAAGAGCTTCTCATTGATGGGATTCTTTATGCGTTCCAAGAGCAGACCAGTGATGATGCAAATGTAATGCTCAATGGATTTGGTGCAGTGGTAAATGCTCTTGGGCAAAGAGTGAAACCTTACTTGCCTCAGATCTGTGGGACAATCAAATGGAGGTTAAACAACAAGAGTGCAAAAGTTAGGCGGCAAGCGGCTGATCTCATTTCAAGGATTGCTGTTGTCATGAAACAATGTCATGAGGAGCAGCTGATGGGCCATTTGGGTGTTGTGTTGTATGAGTATCTTGGAGAAGAATACCCTGAGGTTTTGGGCTCTATTTTGGGAGCACTCAAGGCAATAGTTAATGTTATTGGAATGACGAAGATGACTCCTCCTATTAAAGACTTGCTTCCTCGGCTTACTCCCATCCTGAAGAACAGGCATGAAAAGGTCCAAGAAAACTGTATCGACCTTGTTGGTAGGATTGCTGATCGTGGTGCTGAGTTTGTCCCGGCTAGAGAATGGATGAGGATTTGCTTCGAGCTTCTTGAGATGTTGAAAGCTCACAAGAAGGGTATTAGGAGAGCGACCGTGAACACCTTTGGTTACATTGCAAAAGCCATTGGACCACAGGATGTTTTGGCAACCTTGCTGAACAATTTGAAGGTGCAAGAACGCCAAAACCGTGTTTGCACAACAGTTGCTATTGCTATAGTAGCAGAAAACTGTTCCCCGTTCACCGTCTTACTTGCCCTTATAAAAAATTTCATTTTAGAAAATTTGATAGTTTGTGTCCATTATCAAAATTTTTGACAAAAAAAAAAAAAAAATTTGTGGGGAGTTTGAAATTTAAAAGTTTCTAATATAATAATACTACTATGTGAGATATAATCTAAAAGTGGTTTAGGCACTTCATCAAATTTAAATTAAAACCTAACTTTGAACCTATTAATTGAACATGCAAATTTAAAAAACTCAAATGGTTTGTAAATAACCTCATGTTTGGCAAAAATTGTCAAGTTTGTAATTTTCAATTATAGAATTACCTTTCTTTATAGATTTTTATGTTGTTAGTATATTTGAATCTAAAAAAAAAATCTTTCAGATTTATTTATAAAATACGAAAAAAAAGACAATTTACGAAATTTTAATTATATATAACCATTAAGATTATAACTTCCACAAAGCTATAGAAATCATTTTTTTCATACTTCAAATATATCTAAATCAAAAGAGTTGAGCTTGTAATCTTGTACAATTAAGAATTTTCTATAGTTTAGAAACTTCTATAAGCATTTGTTTCAATCTTTTACTTTAAGTCTTGACAAAGAATTAGGTTTATGATATTATAAACAACTAAATTAATACATAATTTTTCTCAACAATTTTGAAAGTATATAAAATTTCTATTTAATAGCTTATATTTCGAAAAATCAACATATGTGCAAACCAAAAAATCATGGGATTTCAATGTACAAGATAGAATATCATACAAAAGTGCTAATCAACAGTAAGAAGTAGGATTCGAACAACAGAACCTAGATGGTTACATCACTAGTTTGCTAAATAATTATGCTAATAAAAAAACTACTAACTTATATTGTCTACAATGCTAATAAAATGATATAAAGGTTCACAAGTATATTCTATTATAACATCAAGAAAATAAAAAAAAAACATTATAAAATTTGCTATTATGCATTACCAAATGTTTGACATGTTGGAAAAAAAGTGGCAAGATGTAAATTCTCGTTAGCTAAGATTAATTGAAATAGAAAAGAAAGTTAGTCAAAAGAAAAAAAGGTATAAACATTAATATAATCACTTATCTTAAAGCATATAGTTGAATTGACTTGTAATTTGATATGCGACAATTTTCAATATAGACAAATTAATCAGGTGTTCAAGGTGAAATACAATTTTTATGGTCTCTAGCTTACTCTATCACTAGTACTAAATGCAGAATATGAAAGATGTTATAGAGATCATGAATATATTGTTTGTCATCTAAGAAAATGTTTTATATCTTATTGTTAACATCTTTCACTAAGCCAATATATTGAAATCTACATCTAAACAATTTCAATTAGGCTTATTTAATTAAATTTTTAGATCTAAATTTTGATAAATATTAGAGCCACAAGAATTTTTATGAACATATAATCTGATAAGAATAGTTGTACTAGATCGTATAATCCTTTCTCTAGTAGACTTAATACTAATAGCCTATGAACTACCAACATTATCTACACTCTTGTCCATGAAATAGTATGAAAATGGATCTGATAAAGTTTGTTTGACCACTTTTATCTTCTTAACCAATGTAAATTTTTATCATAAAATAAAGGATAGCTAATGGAAAATAATTTTCATCATACGATTAAGGCAATAAGCAATGGAATGGAATTTGCCAACTTTTCTCAAATTTTAACTTCATTGCCTTAGCCATAGTTGAAAGGAAGCAATTTATGAGATATGTTATCCCTTTTAGGTGTATTCTTTATAAAAATAAAATTAATGAGGAACTTTTGACAAGTAGGTAAATGGAACTACTAAACATTTCAATTATTCTCTAAAAAAATAGTCAATAGCTCACATATGTATTTAAATTTTTCCAATTGAATTTATAAAGGAAACTAATTATAACTAAAAATTTAAGAGAATATTTTTTGAAAGATGTGTTATTAATGAAATGAAAAATCAAACATGTTACATATAGAATTACACCTTATCAGAAATATGCAAGCCTAGATATAGAAAGCATCAAGTAGCTTGTTATCTCACCAAATTTGTGTAATCCACTTGGAGAACTCCAAATGATTAACACCAATTCTCTAATCTTCTCAACAACATCATTGAATGATGCATAATCTAGTATGATCACGCAAAAAATAATTTGTATAGCTTAGAATAAAAGTATTTTGGAAATGTTTATCGAAACTACAACACATGAGAGGGCTCTAAGTCATTAAAGCTAAGTATCATTGTATTTACATTCCATTCATTATCAGCATAATGATTTATAAGACAATTGTCTCTTACCATTTGATTTGAAGTCAAGCAATCACAAACTAATGATACATGCTCTATAAACTTCAAATCGAGCTTCAATTTCTCTATTTTGATTTTATTTACCCAAACTAACTCATCCTTCATTGTAAAAATTCACATACTTCTTTAACAAGGATTCATATATTTCAAGAAAATATCGAACCATTGATGTTTTTACCATTATGAAAGGACCTTAATAATCTTAGCTATTATAGTTTTAATCTAGTTGTGATTCTTTGTTTCAAATATACATAAGTTTAATTAGCTCATTTTCATCTATATTCTTAACAAATATTTTTTAAAAAAATTTGATTTCTTAACCTCGTCAATTCCATTTACTTTGTTATAATGATATATTAGCAAAATTAAATCATTTTATCCATTGAATGGATATCTAATTTGTGAATCAAATAGTCATATAAGGGCCTAATTTGATATGAGAAATTTTGTTAAAAATTTAAAGAGAAAATAGAAGAAATGCTTTTTTGATTGTTTAGTGCAAATAATAAATTAGAATAAAAGATAATTAAT
Source organism: Vanilla planifolia (assembly GCA_023846275.1). Classification (NCBI taxonomy): domain Eukaryota; kingdom Viridiplantae; phylum Streptophyta; class Magnoliopsida; order Asparagales; family Orchidaceae; genus Vanilla; species Vanilla planifolia. The sequence goes on along the minus strand of CM043874.1, from coordinate 12,803,158 downwards.
TAAAAAATATATATTTTAAAATAAGCTATTTAAGAAATAAATTTCTTTACAAAATTTAAGAAATATCAATTTTAATTCAATATGACATTCCATGTATTGACATGATTGTAGAGATTATTCTATGACTAATAGAAGGAAATGGATGCTCATGTTAACAATATGCCTACGTTATGGTTGTTTGGTATAATTGTTAAATTAAGTTGAAATATTATCATAAATTTTCATATGATGTGATATATTAAGATTTATATAGAGACATTTATATATAATATACATTAAAAATATAAGAGTTTGTTTGATATCTGTATGCCATCTTACCATGAGCTATTTGATGTAACATATAAAATAACATGATGAAATTAATAACAAATTACTTCCCATCTGATATATAATGACAAAAATAATAACATTGTATCTCTGTCATATGACAACTCATATAATATGATAGAATGAAAGAATGATGAGAATACAATGGATATTGAATGGGCTAACAATTGTTTAAGAGAATAAGTGAATTGAAAATTCATATATTATACATAAATAATGAAATTTTTATTCATTAGATAATTATAATATGATTAATAAGATGAGCACATAGCATTATACTTTATTTATTATTACACTTTATATAAATAGAGTAAAGATCTTACGTAGTATCATGCAAAAATGCAATTGGAGTTATGTTACATGTTTTATACTTTATTATTGAGCTAAGTACTTAAAACTTTTAAGAAAAACATGCAAAACATATAATTATATTTTCTTTAATACTAAGTGCTAAAATCATTTTGTCACTCCTAATATAATGTATTGTTTGTGTTAATTCATTTTTAATCTCACCAAAGAGATGCATGTGCACATAACCTACTAATTTAACTCGTATTCTAATTTATAACATTTAACTATTCTCTAATTTTCATATTGGCATGCTAACACTTTTATTATCCTTTATTATTATTTTTTCATTATACTTTATTTTATTATTTTGATCATTTTTTCATTTAAATTTTTTTAATTTATCAAAGAATATCCAACTCAATATTGCTATCAGGGCCCCATCTTACCCATTTATAATAATTCACAATAATCAAAGATTAAATATAAATAAGTAGACATATGAAGATACATTTGCTTTCTAAGTAGGGATCTAACAATAAAAAAAATTTAAAGACCTATTCAATATCATACAATTCTTATATTGGCTCAAATAAAATTGTTTATAATTTAAAAAATTAATAAGAAGAATATACCTATAAAAAGACATCATAAAGATTCAACTACATCAACTATATCATAAAAATCGATTATAAATCACATTATATGAAAACTTAGAGATTGATATAAAGAAATTTTAAATATAAATATGCAAGTAATTTATAAAAACAACACATAATTATACTTTATGCTTCACTTATTGAGTCTCTAAAGAGTATGATCATCATCCATAGAGTCATAGTCCCCATCTCACTGTATCATGGATGTATATTTATGATGTAAATATTAGTAATTTTTTATAAACCCAAGTAAAAAAAATATTATGTAACAAAATATAAAAACATAGTATAAAAGAATAAAGAAATGTATGAGTAATAAAATGACAAGCAATAACCATGAGTAGACCAAATCAAATATAAAAATCTTTTTCATGCTCGTTATCTTATTTCAGATTTTTCTTGTTTTAACTCTTTAGATCCTAATTTACATAATTGGCTCATATACATTATTTTTATGTTTTATATGTCCCTCTCCATGTTTGAATCATTCAATAAATTTCATAAGTTAAGATCATTTTATTTCAATAAAAGGAAGGGTTTCTTGAAATAAAGTGATTGTTTAAAATAATATTATTTTTCAAATAAACTTTATGGGCCCTTTACCCTAGCATTGGACAAGTGTCTTCTATCACCATCAAAGTAGAAGTTTGAGCTTTGATTGGTTTTATGGCTATCAAAGTTTATCATATATCTTAATTTGATTTGTCCATCTTCTTAATGGTATAAAGAGAGAAAAATAATTTTGAAATATATCCATAAAAAAATTGACAAACTAATATTAAATGTGTGAACTATGCAAGTAGATGAAGGTATAAAACAAAATTATCTTTACTTTAAATCTTGTTGTTTCTCTTGTTCATTTAATATTGTCTAGTCTATCTCGTTTAATATTTATAATTTCTCCTTACTCTATTTTAGGAAATTCGTATTTAATCCCTAATTAACATAAACATCTTTGTTATATTAACATGTTTGAAGTGTGAAAGTATAATTTGCTAAAAAAATTATGCAATTCTATAATTTAATTCTATTAGGCCTCCAACATAATAAAAAAGATTGAGAAATTATGAAATCATTGAGCACCTTGGTCTAACAAAGTGAGAACATGGCATTAAGGATCGAGAGATATTTGTATCTACCATGTGGCTTGTTTTTTTTGGCTGGTTGGTTTGGCATGAAATCATATACTTTGAAGGTTATGACTAGTTTGAAGAAGTTTTATTTGTAGAACTACTGTGAATATGTTAACATCACTTGGGTTTATTTGTAAGTATTTCTCAAAGATCAATATTCCTATATTGGTTATCATGACCTTTATTAGTTTCTCACAAATTAGGTAAATTTCACATAAATCAAGCCTATTTGCATCGTAATCAAGATATTATGTTTTTTTTTCTAGTCCTTCACAAATCAACAAATATTATTAGCAGAAGTAATACTCATGCCTAGTTCAACATACAATATATGTTTACATTTTTAGAATTATTAACTTTTTACTCTAGTGTAGTTCTTCAATATTTTGATCTTGAGGTTTCCCATTTGGTAGATTATTAGCAAAATATCTTAAGAAAAAAAAACATGCAATACAGTTCATCTTCCTCAATGTAAATGGTAATATAAATTATGATTAACTTCAAAGTAGTTGACATAAAAGTGACCCTTGATGGACGCTCATTCTGAGCAGTAAAATCATTGATCTATCTCATTTTGGACCATTTGTGCATCCACTCTTCTTAATGCACTACATAATGGAGGTTCAGGTTTGCTGAAAGGATAGGAAGGTAAAATGAATCTTTTTTATACATATAAACTCAATTTTATCTCTTTAAAATTTTCCATACAACAATTAAAATTTGGTTTGCAAAGTAGCCATTTTTCAGAAAAAGCTATAGCATTAATAACATAAAGTGCGCACTCTCTAAAATAATATTATAGATTGACAGTAACACAGCACCCAAGATCAAGTTGATAAAAAGGCGTCAAGTTCTTAGAAATCTCCCACATGCAAAGGACATGATATAGTAAGATCAAAATTACTTGTTATATATTTACTTATAGTACATTTTTATAGGAGATTGTTTCAAATATATGAACATATGACCTGTAAGACACATAAAGACTATTTTATATATATGACTTATTAGAATCCATAATAAACCAAATGCAAAAAAATAATTAAAAAAAGTCTTATTTGATCCATTGGATTATCTTAATATCATTTGTTCGATTTTGTCTATCTTGCATCAATAATATCTTCACTACAATCACTATTGATTATAAGAACATTAATCTTGTCATTTCATATCCATCTAAATATAATAGATTATAAGAATCTGCACAACTATCCTTGATTTGCATGGTTTATTTTTAATCACAACCATCCTTTAGAGTGGTAGAATATTCTTATGATATTCTAACTTATCAAAACAAAAATAGAATATTACGTCAATTAATACATAGTGACAAAAACGAAAACATTTTAAGATGTTCTCGTTTACATAATATGAAAATTTTAAAGCATACTTTGACGAAGAAGAGCCGAACTACAAAAACTTTTCCACGTGAACAAAGTTGATATAATATAATAAAACGTTGAGAATTGAAAGTTAATAAAAAATATTACTTTATATAAGATAATAAAAAAGGTTGCATACAGCGAACATTAAAATGACTTTTTTATTATCATATAATTTTTAAAATTATGTGTTACGAATAATGTTCTGAACGTGAATCATAAGACAACATTTAATGTGCAGATTATTCGCTTATAACATTATTAATTTGTGTGAGGCTAATGATATTTACTAGCATTATATAATTTATAATAAATTCATGATTGATTATATTAATATCATTGTATACTACATACGATGGTTGATAGTATATTTTTATTACATATAATTGGGTAGACTCGTCATTTAACCACAAAGCGATGAATTTTTTATTTCAAGATGGTAATGACATTCCTTCCTTCTTTATGCGATTATCATATATTAATAAGGTAATTATAATACTAACAAACTATAATGAGTTGGTAAAGGGTGTATAACTTCCTTTATATATGTATATACATACATATAAAATGTATGTATATAGATGTGTATATATTTATATATATGCATTGCATAAATTCATTTGAGTTGTGATACATTTATTTTATCTAAGATATCATGTATATAGTTGTAGTATAAATTATAAGTTTAGTAATTTTATCTTTCAAATTATTAATAATATTTGTATAAGATGAATATTATATTATATTGATTAATATGACTCATTTGATTAATTTTAGATTAAGTATAAGAAACATGTACTAACTTATCGAGATGTAATAACTCATCGAGATGTACCAGATATATGACGAATTTTATCTTTCATGTGATTTAAGATTGAGTATATTTCATCATGCCCAATTTACTGAGATTTACAATCTTCAAATCATAGGAAACATGTTAAAATCATCATTTTTGTGCACTAACATCTCAAATAAATCCATAATGACCTTATGTAGTCTTAATATACATCTAATCTAAGATACAAGCTAAAAATTAAAAAAATCATAATATTTAATTTCTAACACAAAAAAGTCAATAAATTGAATCGTTTTGCATGCAATGCAAAGATAAAGACCTCACAAAAATGACAAAAAATAAAGACAAAAGTGATGCACATAACACAAATTTAATAATGAAAAACCTTTTAAATAAGAAAAAATATCAATGCACTAGATAAAATATTTCTTATATAAACATGGATTAGAAATTATAATCAATGAAACATAACTCCATTAACATTTTTTCTTTTTATGATAAATTTAATTAGAAAAAATATATGTCTAGATTATCTCATGTGAGCCTTGCATGTCTTCGCTTTAAGCCTTTTTGACAACTTTAACATCTTCACTCATGATATGTCTAATGACAAAAAATAATAAATTATGAATAACCATTGTTTTATTTAGTAAAAACCATTAACTTAAAACACTAAATGTTAATATTATAAAATTTAGCTAAAATATTGTCATATAGAATGCGAACCTCATTAAAAAAAATTTATAAAAAAATTAATATTTATGTTTTTCCTTTTTATATTTATGACATATGTGCCTAAATAATTAATGATTATTTATTGATTTTCTTTTATTATATTAAATTTATAATATGAGAATCGTTAGAAGATTTAATAAATTATAAATTTGATTTTAATCATGCAAACAAAACATTATGATCATCAAAATTATGATAATAATTGTTTATAAGAACTATTAGATACGATATAATATATGTTTATTTCTTTTGTTAAGTATAATAATATTATTAAAGTAAAACTATGATTTAATATCAAATAAATAAATATATTTCGAATGATTTAAATATTTTTATAATACATCATTGAAATAAGAAAAGATGACGTCTTTTCAATGACTAAACTAATTTTTCAATTAAAAAAGTTGTAATTGAAACACACATACACACAAATAGATATATATATATATCTTATTCGATCAGTAGAGTTTATAACTATATTTGAAAAATAAAATATTCTATATAACAATGTTGATAAATTATTAAAATATAATGTAATAAAATGTCATAAATTTGATTTACTTAATATTTTTTCTTTAATATTTTTTAAATTAAATATATTAAAGCTCAATAAATAGAAAGATAACTGAGTACTTGAAATTCGAATAAGATTTTACGGCATATCAAATTTACATAAAAAGCAAATTAAGATTAAAAATAAGAAATTTTCTTAAATTATAAACTTAATTGAAAGCAAAACAAGTTTGTGCATGAGTATTCTTTTTTGGAATATTATTAGACGATTAATTCGTTTCAATTGTAAAGTCATTTTGAATTTAATTATATTGTTGTTCAAGTTGAAACTCATTTTGATTTTACACGATGTAAGAAATTTTTGGAAATAAATAAAGAAATATTTAATTAATTTATATAGTTTTTTTTCATCATATTTAATGTTTAAGATAAATGATTTAATATATTTTTTTAACATGTAATAAACATATCAAATTTAATTACAACAAAATATATTTTAAAAATTGAAATATATTAAATAGAGGTTGTCTAGAATGATCTAATAAAATTTATTAGATCTAGATTTGAATCAATTTAGAATTATTATTATTTTTTAAATATTAAAAATAATTAATAATTAATTATATTACAAATAATTATATTTGTAATAGACAAATAGGTTTTTGATATTAACAATTTCATTTTATTTTTCTTAACAATTGTTTATTTAAATAAATTTAAGAAGTTTTTTTATTTAACAAGTTTTCTATAATATACATTAATTAAAATTAAAAATAACCGTTGCAGGAATTTCCAAAATTGGACACGGCTTTTTGTGAAAATCTCCCGACCGTTTCTCTCCTTCGCATGCGTCGGGTTGCCTCGTTCCGGCAAACCCTAAGTTGAGCTGTCGGAGTTCGCCGTAGGAGGAGACGATTTGAACGCTAATTCCACCGTTACCTCGCCGGAAGTGGAGGTAAAGATTAGTATTCTGTGATTTCAAGGCCCGGCGGGCCACGCTTATCAAGACGGTCACTAACCTCTTCCGCTCTTCCTCTCTTCGTAGGGCTTCTCGTCTTTTAGAGAGAGAAAAAGGGCGGTCTTTCCTTCTCTTTGGGCGTTTCCGTTATAGAGAAGTTAGCTGACCGAGGCCCTTATGCCCAATCTAGATGTGAATTAGTTCTTCCAGCAGCGCGACTCTGGCGAGGATCTCCGTTTCCTAGGCTCATTTCGGCTTTGCAAATTAGAATATTATCCCCCGACCCCATATTCCCTTCGTCGCACGCTTCGGCTCGTCTGGTTCCGCGAAACCCTAACAGTCACCCCTGCTGGACAGATTTATGATTTAGGTGAGCCACTTTTCTTTCATGTTTCTTTATATCATTTTATTATATTGGGTTGATTTTTGTTTTTTTTTCTTGTTGTTGCAAAATTATATGTTGGCATCATGGCAGTTATAAATAGATGTATGTTGTTTGTGCAGTTCTCATGTTTTGTTTTGTTTTATTATTATTTTTTTGCTTGTGTTGGTTTATGAGCACGTATTTTTCTTGTTCCAATTGAGAAGCTGAAGCAATTAATAATGCCCTAACATGTTGTTTGCTAATCTAAAAGAAACTATTTAAAAAGAATTATCCTAAGCAACTCAAATTTATAATTTGCTGCAAGTTTAATCTTATGGGTGTATGTAAGATTTATGATCGGCATAATTTGTGGTAGTATCAAGGTGAATTTGTGTAAGAATATGTAAGATGTCTCATGCAATAAGCAATTACGTGGGGATATAAAGATGCTAATTATTAAGTAATCGAGCTTTATTGTCATGATAAAAATGTGCTTAGATTTTTCTCCATCCAAGATTTTTCTCAATTTAGAAAATTGTTATTGGTCGTAGAATTGATAAAACAAGGTGATATGATGTAAATTATGGGATGTACCCTTTAAGAAGTAAAAGAAAGCTTATCTAGTTAGGATGGGATGGTTCGTGCATGGTTGGAGCTTAGTGAGCTTGGGCCAACATACTCACTAGTGAGAGGAAGGTCTTAAATCACCTTCTATAGAAGTCAGTTGACTAGATTATGAAGAAAAAAATTTTAACCATAAAATAGACAAAAACTCATTGCGAGGAGATGGGACAAATGGGTAGAAGTAACTTGATGGAACTTTCGATCCAAGAAATCTACTCGTGGTTGATCATGGTAAACATGCTAAAGATCCCTTAAATGCACACCAAGAAAAGAGCATAAGTTCACATTAAATGTTTCATAGTATTATATTATAAGTGAAGTTTAAAGGTTTTTATAGGCCACTAGAAAGATGAAAAATTAAGTGACCAATTAAGCACATTTGGATAAACATAATTGTACTAAAACATAATCTGCTTTTAATGCAATGTAAATGAAATTACATTAAAATGAATTAGACGTGTCATGTATCATAGATAATGTAAGTTGCATTGATGATTATAGAATTGGTTTGTGAGCCACTATTATGAAGGTCTTTTTTAGGGCAATTCAGGGTAATTTAAGCTTCAATCTGACATGATGCAGGTTTCTACAGTCTGATTTATGGTGCTTTTTTAAACCATAAACGTTGGAACACCCATTTTCTAAAGATTTATTCCATTATAAATATTGCAGTGTGACGAGTTTTTGATGGATCCAAACATTTATTTCATTGTTGAGGGAATAAAACTCTTAAATATCGTCATTTTAATATGCTTGATTTGGAAATTCAGTAAGTTTTGATGAAGATATTCGTTGGGGTTCATTTGCTTGATTGATTGTGATCAAGGTATGCTAGGGGCAATATAATGTACCTTGTGCTTAAACTTGACATGATGCAGGTTTTTGCAAACTGATTCTTGGTGTTTTTCTAACTCATAAACCCTGGAAAACATATTTTCTAAAGCACCAAGCATGCCTTACTAATGTTTCTTCTACTCAATGTGGCTGACTTACAAATTTGGTTATTAACAATGTTGGGGTTGTCTTCATGATTGTTCTTGATTAAGTAATTTATGCTAGGTGATTTGACAAAAAACATCAAATTAGCATTCCTTCTAGTACTAGTTGTGAAGTGGGATAAACAAGGGAGTTTGAGTGTGATTGGTTTGCATGCAATGGAAGCAAAGGGTGCAACGGAAGTAACGGGCTTTTTTGTTTAAATTTGGATGAATGGAAGTTTGAAAAATTCTTCCAACCTTCAGATTTATCAAATTCTTTTTCTTCGATCCCTTTCTCCTCTGACATTTCCATTCATCTCCCCTTAGCTAAGCCTCCCCCCTTCCAAGCACCCTTCGACAATTGTTGGTTGGCATTTTCTAGAGATGGAAGTTATAGCAGTTAGGAAGGCGATCTGCTTGTCAGTACTTGAATTTGTAGAAAATCTGAATGGCTGTGTGAAATTGTGCTCAATTTTTATTAAACTTGAATGATATCTAGATGATAAGGACAAGAGAAGAACAACAAAAAAAAACAAAAATGAGAGTTTTGCCAATCATTACATTGTTCATGCCCTTAAATTTTGAAATAGCTCTTGTAGTAAGGCTCGTCTTCTCAAGTCTTGAGTAAGAGAGGGCAAAAGCCATTTTTAAAAAAATCCTTGTGATCATTTCAATTCTTAGTGGTTCTCGTTGGTCAGATCACTTCATACTTGAATTTGGAAGAAAGGCAAACAATTTCTTCAATTATGGATACCTTTTTTTGTCTTACGTTATTTAAGTTGATTCTTGTTGATCTGACTGTTGAGGGATTACGATTTCTTAGATTATCGAAATTAATGAACATGTATTATGTTTGGTTCAACCTCAATGGCATCTTTTTTAAAATTTTAAGGTTATAATATTCCCAAATTTTGGTAATTTGGAATCATTTTTTTAATCTTATGATTATTATAAATATAATGTGGTGTTTATAGTATTATATTTTCAACAAATATTTTTTTATTTAGTATAGTTGATATCATATTGTATTCATATTAACTATTTGCTTTCCAAATTTTGTTATTTTTAAGATGGTTGTCACTAATAACCAAGGTCAGCATTCATTAGCCAAATATTGGCTAATTTGATCACTGATCTCAGCCCTAGGTGATACTAAAAGTCTATCTCACCATTTGCTTACGATAAACAGTTCAAAATCTCGTAGTTTTTCTTTGTGATGAATGATTGAAATTCTTTATTGACATGATTATTGATTCTTTAGATGCCAATCATCAAATGTCTCTACTACGATTGTGATAAATATTGCTTTGGATGTCCTTGTTTCCAAGACCAGTGATGTTCTTGATTATCTATGTTTTTTCTACGAATATACGAGCCAGGTATTTTTAGTTTTTTTAATTTTATCGAAAATACACGAAATTAAGTTTTATGTGTACAAGTATTTTTATATTCTTTTTTATTGTAATTAAGGATATATTAGTAGATATCACTTCTTTTTATTATGTTCATTTACATTATATATGAATGAAAACTTTTATGAGATGGTTGTGCTTTTCTTCAAATCCACTTCATATTTGATGACTATATTGTTTTTGGGGGATTGATGTTAAATGAATTGAAAGACATGATGTGTAGTAATATTGACATATGGAAATTTTGAAGATAGTTTGCTGCATACTAATTTAGTTACTAAACTGATATAAAATATTTGTTTGTTAGGTATTAAATGTTTAAGAATTAGTATTTTAGATTTAAATGTTTAGGATTTATATTTGAAAAATGAAATATGAATTAGTAAATTAATGTATATTAATTATAGTTTATAAATTTAAAATTAATGATGATAAAATGAGGATAATAGGATGACAAATACGAAAATGAATAAAAAGTGAACATTAATGTTATGTTGTTAACTTAGGTTTGTTTTTAAAAGCTATTAATAATGTATTTTGTTATTCATTAATTATTTTAATTATTTAATTCAAATTAATAATAATATTATTATTATTATTATTTATAAGATTAACAAAAATATAATTTAGAAAATAAATGAATTAGATTTTTTATTTATTAGTTAATCTAATTAGCATAATTTTTTTTAAAAATTTTTATTAATTTAGAATTATTTTTATAACATGTTGCATGTGTTAGTTAATACTAAGTAAATAATAACATTAATTATGTTGATAACAAGGAAAAAGATAGTTATCACAAAGTAATTAATAATAGATAGTTAAGATTTTAGTTGATCATTACATATAAAATTATATTTTTGTTTCATTTAAAATATGTTAATAATAAAATAGTTAAATATTGTTTTATTGTATTTAAAATTGAATAAAGTTTGAAAAAATTTAAGTTAGTAAACAAAATCTCATTATAAAAGAAGCATAATAATTTTAAAACTATAATTTTATACATAAAACTTTACTTATTACATATGATTTCAAACTCATAATTTTAAAAAATTGTTTTATTGATATTATATTAATTAATATAATAATATATTATTAACAAAGAAATTAATATAACTAATTAATTATAATTATATTTAATTATTAAATAGGTTGTCACTAATTGGATTTTTATTTTTTTAATTTTAATCATTAGTTTGAGATTTAATCCTTATGTCTACCCGCATAATCTCTTTTGCTAAGCTTTGTAACTTTTAAAACAATGAGAAAAATATGTTATATTTGATTATAACAAATACGATATTTTTTAATAATTAGTCTAAGCAATTTAAAAAAAACATATGAAACAAGATTATCATAAGTACGGATAAGGATGATCAAATTAGGGTACTCTATGAAGAAACATTAAAGACAAGTTTAAACAAAAAGAGTTTTTTTTTTCTTGGAAATATATTGTAAAAACTTTTTGATAAGATAAATTAATTTAATGAATATTATTAATGATGTTTAAATTTTAAAAAAGTATAATTAAATTATTTAAAATTTGAAATTTGATGAAAAATTTTGTATTCAAATTTTATTAAATATATCAAAAATATATAAAATTTTTTGTACAAGTTATTTTTTTAAAATTTATTTAATATGTTGTATAAATTTAAAATTTATATTCAAATTTGATTTGTATATCAAACATGTCGATGAAAAAATGAGATGATCGTATTAAGCATTAAATAATTTGTTGTTATAGTTTGAAACTATCAATTTATGCATATTTTGTTTAATTAAGTTGTTTGATAAAAAAAATGGATTGTGACAATTATAAACATGTATTAAAACAAAAATTAAAAATTAAATAGTTAAATCGACTAATAAAAATATTATTATAGAATTTAAATTTGTATATTATATATATATGTTTATATTTCAACGCACATATACACAAACGCACATGAATATATATATAATATATATATATATATACATATATATAAATATTAATAATACACATATACAAAATATATAAATAATTATATACATCTTTATATGTATATTTATATATTTATATGCATACATATACATACATATATATGTGCACATATTTAGACATATATGTATCTCTATATTTTTATATATATTTACATGCATATATAGTTATATATATACCTATATATACTTATATATATATATACATATCTAAATACATATATATATATATATATATATCGATATATATTTATATAAACATGCATATCTATATATACATAAATATGCATGTATATATTATTTATATATATATATCTATTGATATATATAAACACACATTTATATAGACATATACGCTTACATATGTATATACATATATAGATATATATATATATATATTAATATATTTATATATATTTATTTATTTAAGAATATAATATATATACTTATATATATACATATACATAAATATATACATACATATATATACATATACTTATATATATACATATACATATATATATATATATATACATATACATACATATACTTATAGATATACATATACATATATATATATATATATACATATACATACATATACTTATAGATATACATATACATATACATATATATATATATATATTAATATATACTTATATATATATATATATTTATACGAATGTATAGACATATATGTACCTATATATATTTATATATATTTATTTATTTATGTATATATTTCTACTTATATATGCATATATATATATACATATCTAAATATTAATGTATATATATTGTTATATATAACAAATATATAGTTATATATATATATATATATATCTATTATATATAAATATATTAGTATAAATAAATAAATAAATGTATATATATATATTCATATTTATATTTATATATATAGTTATTTATATATATAGATATATTTATACACACATATATTTATGTATATATTTGTATAGATAATTTTAATATAATTATATTATATAAATAGGTATTTATTAATATATAAATATATATACATAAATAAATATTTATTTTTTTATAGTAATATTTATACATCTAAATATACATTTATACAAAATTGTATATATATATTTATATATTTATCGATGCATATATGTATATACATACATATATAATGTATATATTTATATTAATATATTTATACATTTATAAATCTAACATAATAAATTTTAAATTTTATGATAACAATTTCATAAATTAACTGTGCAATTTCAAATCTTTTATTTTTCTTTTGATATATATTATTATAGATGTCACAATCTCATTTTTTATCAAACTATTTAATTATGTAAAATATGCATAAACCGAATGGTCATTCAAACTATTATAATAGATTGTTTAATATTTGATTAAATTGTCGAATTTTTTTACTATCATGTTTGATTTATATCTTTTTTAAAATAATTTTTAATAATATGAAACATTCTAAATTATTTGTTTAGGAACTATAATTTTAATGATATATTTAAAACATTTTTGGCACATCAAATCAGATTGAAATAATAAATTTTTTTGTTTTAAACATAATTAAATTTTTAAATAATTTTAATTATATATTTATTTTTTATATAAACATAAATAATAATATTTCTTTGAATATGTTAACTTATCAAAAAAAGTTTTGCTATATATTCTTAGGATATGTAAAACTCTGACTTGTACTTGATCTTGATGTTTGTTAATAAAGTATTCGAAATGATCATCCTTATTATTTATAAAAGCAAATCATTTATAAATTTGTGATAATTTTATTGACATAATTTTTAAAATTATCTTCACACGTTATTAGTTAAAGATGTTATGTAAATTTATTAATGTCAAATATGATTTGGAAAACTTATGACAGAAGCAAGGCATGATAGAGAATATGCGGGACAATAATAGACATTTAATATTGAAGTAACTTTTTAAATAAGGAAATCAAAATTATTTAACTATAAGATTTTAGCATTTTACTCGTTATACTCAATCTTTAATATGAGATATTAAATTAGACAATTGAAAATCTTAAATAAAAGCTTAGATTAAATATTTTTTAATAATTTATAATTATAATAAATTATTTTTAAGTTAGTAAACAAAAGTTTTATCACAAATAAGATTAAAGATTGCATACTTTTGTTTTATTAATTTTACATTTTTTTTCTCAAATTATTAATCTTTAAGACTTATTTTGAATGAGATTGATTAATTAATCATAGTTGTTTAAGTTAATTGATAAACAAAATTTTTATTTTATTTCTAAATTGGTTAATGCTTAACCAAATTTTTAATATTTGATTTTAAACTTATCAATGTTATACATTTAATTTTTATTATCACTATTCATCGCATTTATTATTAGCTTTTTTGATGATCATCTCTTGCTTAATTATAATTTCTATTTCAAAGGTTTCTTTAGTAGCCAATAATCTCAATATGACAGTTTTTAATGTAAAATTTTATCTTCAGTTAAGCTTCCTATTGGAGACATTATATTTTGTTTCTCTTTGAATTTTTTTATTCATTTTGTTGATGCTATATAGATTGTAAATTTTGCATCTAATACTAATAAAACAAAGAATATTGTCACTCTTCAAGCAATGTGACTCTGTTGAGGACTTCTGTTTCCTAAGCTCATTTGAGCTTTCTTTTAAATTGGAACGCTAACAGGTTAGTCAAATTTTGATATTTATTTTTATCTGGTATCTAATGTTTTTTATTTTAATATAATGTTTTATATTAAGAGTGTATGGAAGTTGGTAGAAGTTATTTTATGTATATTTTTGTATGTTTTATACTTATTTTTTTGCTCAGACAATCAATTGGTACAGTTTTTTTATATGAATTTAGTCATTATTCTCGATCAAAAGAAGTAAAATTCTTGTTTGTATAAGCATCTTATAGAAAAATGATTAGTAATTTAGCTAACCAATTTAAGAGAACTTGTTTCCTTGTTTGATTATGTCGTGATTATTTTTTGTTTTATCATTAAAAGTTTGGTAAATATTTGAGGTATAGTGTTTGTTATTTATTATATTTTTTATATTAAATATTTTGTTGATTTTATAATTATTTTCTTGTATTAGTTGAGATTATAATGAAATTTTGTAAGATTAGATTTTTTTATACTACTAGAACAATAGGTTTTATTTTATTAAAAACAATAGTTATAATTAAGTTTTTCTTGGCAGTAACGTCTATAAAATATAGGTGTTGAAACATCAAAAGTTTTTTTGTTTATTTTTGGTATAATAAGTAAATTGTTTCTTATGTTATACAAACCAACTCTACATTAACATAAAAGTCACTATTAAAAATCAATTAATAGAATTGAACTAATCAAAATAGTAGAACATAAATAATTCATAAAATATTAAAAAAATGAGTTTTAAATGTTAAACTTATAAATTAGTTAAAGATCACAAATGTTCAATATGTTACATACAACACTCATGAAAACAAAATAAATAAATATAAATTGTCTTTTATTTGTTAAAAGACAAAAAAAGTGGAGAAAAAGATTTTGATAACCACATCTGCACACCTCATAACTTAAATTCTTCTGTGTTTATAATTTCTATAAAAGAAAATCAAGAAAATGTATGGGTTGCATTCTTTGACATAGTTCAAATTAGCTTTTATATATTTTACTAGATTTTTACATTCTTTTTATTGTCTTGTGTAGCTTGTAGAATAGTTGAAGTCTGAGGTGAACAGTGTGTATTGTTGCTATAGTCCTGTGTTCAACTCAATTTTTGGTGTCATTTGCATGCAATCATTTGCTGCATGCGTAATGTCTTAAATATGAAAAAATTAACTTTTTTCTCCTTTTTGTTACATGGGCTTATTGGGGCACAAAGGATATGCTGCTCTATTGTAAAGGCTTTTTACCAAGGGTTTTTTTTGCCCCAGGTCTTGTTAGAATTCTCTTTCAAGCGAATATGCGTTCAACAATGAGTGACATTGTTGCATGCTAATAATTATTGAGATTCATTAATTATTTTTGTTATCAAAATTAAGAAAATAAAAAAGGGCGTTCTTAGAAACGACTATTCTTACTCAATCTCTTCCCTCTTCATCTTTATCCCTTCTCTTTCTTATATCTATAAAATAAATATATTTTGTATATCTCTCTTTATTTATTATTTTTCACTCTTTTCTTATTTTTTTTTTCTTTTTCTCTCATCTCTTTCCTCTTCTTGTCCTTTATGTTTTTTATCTGTAGTATCTCTCATCTCTTTCCTCTTCCATCCTCTTTATCTTTATTTGTATTTTTTTTATTATCTTTGTATCACTTTTTCTATCACACTAACTCTCTCTTCTCTATCCTTACTTTTTATCTCTTTAACTATCTTTATGTCTCTTTATTTGGTCTCTTTTTTCAAATTCTTTATCTTTTTTTATCTTTCTTTTTTGTGTTTTCTTTTTGTTATCTCACTTTATCTCTTTTCTCTTTATCTATCATTATTTTCTTCTCTTTATTCTTTAAATATCTTTTATGTATCTCTCTTTATATTTTTTTTATATTTATTTTTTTACCGTATCATCTCATCCTCTTTTATCTCCTTCTCTATCTCTTCTATCTCCTCTTTCTCCTCTTATCCTCTTTTTTTATCTTTTTCTCCTATTTTATCTCCTCCTTCTCTTTCTCTTAATTCTCTATTTCCTTCTCTTCTTCTATCTACTCCTTTTCTATCTCCTTTTTTATCTCTTCTATCTCCTCTTTTATCTCCTCCTCTTTCTCAATCTCCTCATCTATCTCCTCCTCTTCCAACTCTTTTATCCCCTTTTTATCCCCTTTTTATCTCCTTTTTTATCTCTTCCTCTTCTTTTATCTCCTATTCTATCATTTCCTCTTTTATCTATTGTTCCTCTTCCTTTTTCTTCTCCTCTATCTCCTCCACCTCCTCTTCTATCTCCTCCTCTTTCTCTTCCTTTATCTCCACTTCCCTTATCTCGTTGTCCTCCTCTTCAATCTCCTACATTATCTCCTTCTCCTCCTCCTCCTTTATCTACTTCTTTATCTTCTCCATCTCCTCTCCTCCTCCTCTTCTCCTCCTCTATCTCCTCTTCTTCTATCTCCTTCCTCAAATTCTCTTCCATCTTCTCATCCTTTATCTTCTTTTCTATCTCCTCCTTCTCCTTGTTGTCATCCTCCTCCTCTTCCTCCTTTATCTCATCCATCTCATTTATCTCCTTTATCTTTTTTTTCTCCTCTTTTATCTTCTCTTCTATCTGCTTTTCCTCTTCCTCTTCCTCTTTTATCTCCTCTTACTCTTCTTTTATCTCTTCCTACTTCTCTTTTATCTCCTCTTCCTCCTTCTTCATATCTATCTTCTTCTCCTTTTCTATTTCCTCTTTTATTTTCTCCTCCTCCTCCTCTATCTTCTCCTTTGTCTCCTCCTTCTCTACCTCTTTTTCTCTTCCTCCTTTATGTCTTCCTTCTCCTCTATCTTCTCTATCTCCTCCTCCTCTATCTTCTCTATCGCTTCCTCTTCTTCCTTTATCTTCTCTTCCTTTAACTCCTCTTCATTTATCTCCTCCTTTTCGTACTATATCTCCTCCTCAATCTTCACCTCTTCTATCTCCTCCTCCTCATACTTTATCTCTTCCTCCTCTATCTTCTCTTCTATCTCCTCTTCTTCTTTTATCTCATCTTCTATTTTCTCTTCTATCTTCTTATCATCTTTTATCTTCTCCTCCTCTTCTATCTCTTTCTCCTCTATCTCCTGCTCCTCTATTTTCTTCTCCTCCTCTTTTATCTTCTATTCATCTCCTCTTTTATCTTTTCCTCATTTATCTCCTCCTCTTCTATCTCCTCTTTTATCTCTTCCTCTTTCTCTATGACTTCATCTATCTCCTCATCTCTCCTTCTCCTCTTCCTCCACCAAGATTCCCATTTTTATCTCTTTCTCTATCTCCTCCTCTATCTCCTCTTTCTCCTCCTCTATCTCCTACTTCTCTATCTTTTCCTCCTTTATCTACTCTTCCTCTTCTTCTATCTCTTCCTTATCTCCTCTTTTATCTCTTCCTGCTCCTTTATCTCCTCCTCTTCCTCTATCTCCTCATCTCTCGTTCTCCTCTTCCTCCTCCCTTATCTCCTCTTTTATCTCTTTCTCTATCTCATCCTTTACCTCCTCCTTCTCCTCCTTCTCTGTCTCCTCATCTATCTCTTTTATCTTTTCCTTTTTTATCTACTCTTCCTCTTTTATCTCCTCCTCATCTCCTCTTTTATCTCTTCCTGCTCTTTTATCTCCTCCTGTTCCTTTATCTCCTCATCTATCTTTTCATCTATCTCCTAATCTCTCCTTCTCCTCTTCCTCTTCTTCTATCCTCTCTTTTATCTTTCTTTATCTCCTTCTTTATCTCCTTCTCCTCCTCTATATCCTTCTCCTTCTCTATCTCCTCTATCCCTTGCTCTTCCTCTTTTATCTCCTCCTGCTACATTATCTTCTCCTCCTTTATCTCCTCTTTCTCCTCCTCTACCTCCTCTATCTGCTCCTCTTCTATATCCTCCTCTATCTCCTCTATCTCCTTTATCTCTTGCTCTTCCTCCTTTATCTCCTCCTCCTCTATATCCTCTTCTTTTATCTCCTCATCTATCTCCTCATCTCTCCTCCTCTTCCTCCTCCTCTATCTCCTGTTTTATCTCTTTCTCTATCTTCTCCTTTATCTCCTCCTTTTCTTCCTCCTCTATCTCCTATTTCTCTATCTTTTTCTCATTTATCTACTCTTCCTCTTCTATCTCCTCTTTTATCTCCTCTTTCTTTATCTTCTCATCTATCTCCTGATCTATCTTCTCATCTATCTCCTCATCTCTCCTTCTCCTCTTCCTCCTCTATCCCTTCTTTTATCTTTCTCTATCTCCTCCTTTATCTCTTGCTTCTCCTGTTCTTCTATCTCCTACTTCTCTATCTTTTCCTCATCTCTTCTTTTATCTCTTCTTACTCCTTTATCTCCTTCTCTTCTATCTCTTCTTTTATCTCTTCCTCTTTCTCTATCTCTTTATCTCTCCTTCTCTTCCTCTTCTTTTATCTCTTTCTCTATCTCCTCCTTCTCCTCCTTTTTTATCTCCTCCTTATTTATCTCCTCTATCTCTTGCTCTTGCTCTTCCTTTTTTTATCTTCTTCTCCACTATCTTCTCCTCCTTTATCTCCTCTTCATCTATCTCCTCTTCTTCTTCTATCTCTTTCTCTGTCTCTTCTTTTATCTACTCTTTTATCTCCTCCTCTTTTATCTCCTACTCTATTTCCTTCTCCTCTTCTATCTCCTCCTTATCTCCTCTTTTATCTTTTTCTGCTCCTTTTTCTCCTCTTCTAACTCCTCTTTTATCTATTCTTCTTCCTCTATCTCCTCATCTCTTCCTCTTTTATCTCCTCTCTTCCTCTTTTATCTCTTCCTACTCTTTTATTTCCTTCTTTTCTATCTCCTCTTTTATCTCCTCATCTCTCCTTCTCCTCTTCCTCCTCCTCTATCTCTTTTTTTATCTCTTTCTCTATCTTCTTCTTTATCTCCTCCTTCTTCTCCTCCTTTATCTCCTCCTTTATATCCTCCTTTTCTATCTCCTCTATCTCTTGCTCTTCCTCCTTTATCTCCTTCTCCACTATCTTCTCCTTCTTTAGCTCCTCTTTATTTGTCTCCTCCTCTTCCTCTATCTCCTCCTCTGTCTCTTTTTTTATCTCCTCTTCTATCTCCTCAATCTCCTCCTCGTACTCTATCTCCTTCTCTATCTTCTCCTTTTTTATCTCCTCTCCTCCTTTATCTCCTCTTCTATTTTCTCCTCTTTCTTCTCCTTTATCTCCTCTATCTCCTGCTCCTTCTCCTACTCTTTCTCTTTCTCTATTTCCTTTATCTCCTCCATTATCTTTTCTTAAATCTACTCCTTTATCTCTTTCTCTTTTATCTCCTCTTCCTTTATCACCTCCTTCGCATCCTCTGTCTCCTCTTCCTCCTTTATTTCCTCCTCCTTTTTCTCTTCTATTTCCTTCTTTATCTCCTCTTCTTCCTTTATCTCTTTCTCCTCTTCCTTTATCTCCTACTCCTCTTCTATCTCCTCGTCTATATACTCCTCGTCCTCTTATATCTCCTTCTCCTCTTTCTCTATCTCTTTCTCTTCTTTCATCTCCTGCTTCTTCTCTATCTCCTCTATTTTTTTCTTCTCTTTTATCTCCTCCTCTTCCTCCTTTATCTCCTTCTATTTTATCTCCTCCTCTTCTATTATCTCCTCTTCTATTATCTCCTTCTATTTTATCTCCTCCTCTTCTATTTACGATTGACTTGTTGACAAAATTACACGGTTTTCTTGATATTGAAATTACTCTCTGTAGCTTGTCAGCAAAAATATTCTTCTTGAACTGGGGGAAATGGATAGAGAATATGATCTTGAGGACATACTGAATTATAGGTCATTAGCTAAGCAAAAAATGTAGGTATAATTCTTTATTTTGGTTTGTAATTTTGTTTGGAACATAACTTTGAATGACGATTACATATTTTGCTTGTAACAAATATGATGTCTGTGATCATGGCTTCTTGGCCCACAATATCAAAGTGTTTGCCTTATTTTTTCTCCTCTGTTTCTTGTGCTTATCGTTTTGGTGAATTGATGGAGCTTTCAAATGCAAACAATCCATCTAAGAGGACAGATTGTGAAACTTCGCCTTCAACTGCTCACGAAAAGCAGAAAAAAATGATTACAGGCCATCAGGCAGTGTACGAGGATGGTTGAATTGGCTTTCACTTGGCATACTAGCGGCTGGCTCTAGTTCATTTGCTGGTGTTATTTTTGAAGAAATCATAAAGGTCATTTTTTGTTTTTGTCTTTATATGTACATAAATCTTGTTTCAAATTAAGATGTCACTTTACCATTAATGGCTTTGATTATGTGATTTGTTTTTTTTTTTCCTAATTTCATTGTGTTCACTTGATATCATATTTATCAATTATTGCATTAACAAAACCTAGTTTGATAAAATAATTGAGTTTAAAGGCATGCTATTTTCTTACCAATTTAATCATCTATTATTTACAACCAAAATAATGAATATATTTTCTGTAAAACACACTTATAATTCTTTGAATTACTTGTCTAGAATTGAAATTTTTTTTATGAATAGAAAAATTCAAATTTAGTATGGGTTTAAAAGGATTGAAATAAATATAATTTTTTACATTGGTAGTTGAATGAACAACTATTTCAAATTAAATTTGGATATAGATCTGTCACATATAGGATTACTATACTAAATTTTCTATCCATCTTGAGAACATATTTAATTTTTTCATGCAGGATATTTATGTGGCTACCGACCTTAATCATTCTGAATAATTATTGGCATTTTTTGTGTTTTTAGGTTGATGGTACATACCAATTCAATTTGGAATGACTAATTCCTAGATTATGTCAATTAGTTCAAGAAATGGGCCAGGATGAGAATGTGCTGCATTTGCATTCAGTGGGGCTGCAAGATCTTTCTTCAATGGTATTTTTTTTTTTTTGATCTTTTCTTGTGGAGCATTTTGGAATATCTACTGTTGATTGGCTTTTTTTTATGGGGTTTGCTTCAAATTCTATTTGCCAGTTTAAGTTTTTTTTAGTAGATGTATGTTCATGATGAGTAAAAGATGATCAGTTTTAGAAACCAAAGAAAACTGTGCAACTTGTCATTAATTTCTGACTACTAAGTTGGTACAAGAAATAGTTATTTTGGTTTGATTATTTGGTTTTTTTATTAAATATGTTAAGTATTTGAATTTTTCTGTTGTTTGCTTCTAATATTTTGATTTCTTAGCATCTACAGCTTAGTGATGAAAAGGATTAGCAGTAGATTCATCAATTTAGCATTTTTTTTGCATCCTTTTCCTATTCGTGGCCAAGAACGTATGCCAATTGCCAAATTTGGTTCAAGCTTTTGGTTGTACACACAAGCGTGATGTTGAAGTACCCCTTGCATTTGGAAGTAGAGTTTAGGGGCTTTCTAGGTGTGAATATCGGGTAGAATTGTAGGAAAGCATGTTAGGTTGTTGATTAAAGGGCAGGTGTTGCACGAAAGCACTGTAGGAATTTTTTTTATACTGATGCCAATGGTAGTTGTTGGGTCATTCGGTTTTTCTTCATCTGTTTATTTATTTTTTCCTCGTCGAGGGTTTTCTTGCCAGTTAACATTAATTTTTGTCTCTTCTTTGATAATAGTTTGCATCTCCTACCAAAATCATTTCATTTGCCAAGTAGAATTATATTGCTATTGCTCTTTGCCCATGTTTTTTTGACTCCAACAGTTTCTGATATTGTCATGAAATCTAGAATTCGTTACACGTGGCTGCTTGTCATTCTCTTGCTTGCTCAACGTTAATGATCACCAATAAGAAACTTTGAAGCAATTGTGTTGTTCTATAGTTAGCATGCCAGTTCAAGACTCCATGCTATATGCCAGTTCAAGCCTCCATCACGTCGTATTCTTTTTAACACAAAATACCAACAACTAGTTTGGTATTTGTTCTGTGGTACTTCTGATGAAGTTTCATAATGTTTCAAATGAGTCGTAACTATCCCAAATGCTTGTCTCAGCATTATGGCTTTTAGGTTTTTGGCTTGTTTTAATGTACATTCTTACTTTAAAAATATGTTAATTTGTTTAAATAACTAATTATGCCTTAGTTATGCCTTAGTTAGTATGAGCATCAACTTTAATTTTTCATGAAATACTAAAAGTTTTCTCTTTTAAAATAATTGTATTCTAGCACAATGTATCTATAAAGTTGAAGTTTTACTTTTTTAATAATGTATGTATTGTTTGATAAAAACAATGACATAGATGGTTGATTGTCATAGCAATTGGGTCAACATCTGATTGTGTGTTATGAGAAACAAATCTATGGTAACACAACCAAAACTTGCTTAAGAAGGTTAACAAAACAAGTGGTGGAAGAAGGAAAGACTTACAGAAGATTAGTATTGGATTTCAAGAACATATGGTTGATTTACGTATCATAGCAATTTACATGATAATGTTTGTTTGTCTAAAATGTATAATTTCTTGATATCGAGCTCTCAAAGGAGTTGTAGATAACACCATCTTCTACAAAGAACGGATTATGTTATTATCAGAAGTATTTTTGTGAGTACTTAAAATTGATAAAAATATAAATTCTTCTCAAAATACTGATTGGTCATGTGTTGGCATATAATGTGTATTGGTCATAAATTTATTGTTATTTGAAATCAAGATATTAGAATTGAACTTATTGATTGAGACAATATTTTGAATAAACAGTGTACATTCAGACTTCTTTTACTAGCAAAAACTTGTCTTGCATCTACCAGTTACGTTGGGAGAAGCAAACAATCATTTCCTAGGACTCTCTATCCTCTTGCCTTCAAGGCAAAGCTGCTCTGGGGTGATCCTTATTTCGACACTCATTTGGTTTGCTATGATGTCTTCGAGTCTTTCACTATTGCTATAGGACATGAAAAAGTACTAGAGCAAAATCTGTCACTAACTATTGGCTAAGTGGTCAAATTTCTTATGGACGATTTTCATTGGAAAGAAAATGGTTCAACAAGACATGACTACGGGATAATTTTGCTGGTTCCATCAAATTTTACAATCTTTTTTTTTACCACTTTACGTTTCTTGAATACATTTCTGCTTGTTCTTCTTGTTGATCAATTTTTTTTGGAGTGGAGAAATAACCATCTCGACTTCGCTTCCATCTAACCTGAGCTGAAAAGAGCACAGAAGGATTGTAATCCCACACAATGCCCGTGCTGATTTCTCCTTTGGATAAAGCTACCAGGTTATCCTTTTTCCTTGCAAGTTGTTTTTCCATGAACGCTATAAATGGCTTGAGATTTAGTCATATGTCCATCCGTCATGGTTTATAAGAAGTGTGTCTACACCACTTGAGGTATATACTTCATCAGGAGTGGTTGCCAAAGGATGCATTGTCGGTAACTTCTCTTTTAATAACAGCAGTAAAAGCAATTTAGGGAAATCATGTCTGATGATGAATCTGAAGGCTCAATTATTGAAATTTAAAATTAACAATATCTTAATTTTATTCATAGTTCTTGTAGGGCGAGCTGGGTATTTTTATGAATCGGAAGTTGTGCCGTTTCCATATAACTTTAGAAGTAGAAGCTGTTGCGTAATTTTGATGAAATATTCAAGTGGGCTATTAGCTTTTGCTCAAGTGGCTAAGATGATGTACATTAGTATATTTTTTTGTTCTGGTCAGACATCGAAGTATCAAGCTGTGGAATAAATGACTCCTAAAGAAGCTGCAACTTTTAGCATTACATGATCAATTGATCAGATGAGCATACCTTTATTTGTTGCAAGAAGGCTGGGCAATGACCACAATGTTGCATAAATAAATTGACTTCAATGTTCAGCATTGAGATCTGGAGTGCAAGCCTTGATAAATAATGGAGCACGAGATACGACTTCAAGTTGTCGTAATTAGCCTTCAAGGTCAAGTTCATTAAGCTAGGAACACTTGCAATTTTGGGGGCAATTGATTTCAAAAAGAATGGCTTAGACAAAAAATCTCATAAGTATGATTGGGTGGATTGAAAAACCAACAATATCAAGGACAAAAAGCAACATATGATTGTTTCAAAAAATGACATGAGAGAATAATTGGATATCAAGTTGTTAGGTCGATGGTTGAAGTGGTTGATTGATAAAGCTTGAATGATGAAGTTCAAAATCAGACTCGCCCATGTCCTATGGACCAAGTTGAAATTTTATGGCCTGGGATCACAAATTGGGGCGACACTAATTCAATGATGGCATTGGGCATTGCATCTAGTTGATCATGACACCAAGCCGGAAAATCTGTCATCCTATGAAATATTGTCTAAGTTGAAGAAGTGTTGTTGAGAGAATCGTGATAGAATGGGAAGGTTGAATGAGCTACATAGTTTTTTGGAAATGTCATTCAAGACTTGTTAGGTGTATGTATGACTTTGAAGGTGCTACTTGAGATCAAGATAGAGTCCAAGAGAGCAAGCATCATAATTGCGGCTTCAGAAATATCTAACAGCACTTTGGAAATGTCTGATGGTGGCTTTTGGGGTTTAATTACTAATGTTCATCAATCATGATCCTTTCTTTTGTTGAAGTTTACTTGGATGGCTACCTCAATAAAACCATTCCTTTGAAAAAGAATATAACCAAATAAATTTCGAAAGAAATTATGACTTCATTTTTTCCAAAACTCATGTTGGTGGTAGGGTTTCAAAAAAAAAATAGAGGGCATCATGGGGGCTGACCGACCTCTATATAAACCTCCTCATCTTCCTTGACTTTCCCTTAATTGGAAAGAGGTAATGTTTTCCAACTCTACACTTAGAGAAATAAGGACTAGATACGTGTTTTGTTTAAAGAAGTTAGAAAAAAATTTCCAAAAGAAAATGTTAAGAAAGAAATAAACAAATGGGAGCCACATTGGAATGTCATTTCTCCCCATGAGAATAACAGTTCAATCACTTCAAAACATTTGATAGCCAAATATGATAATGTTACTAATAACAGCTAAAGAGGTGTGGACAACCATTTCAACTAATGGAGGTTTCAAGAGCATTTAGCTTGTAGAAAACTCCATGAGGCTTTTGGGAATCAAGGCAAACTCTATCAAAAGCTAAGTATCAACAAGAAGACTCCTTTATGAGTTAAGTAGAGGTTTGTATAAGGCTTGCATAAGTTTAGAGTTTGTTTCTACATAATGTGGTGGATCTATTTTTGAATTAGATTTTAGTGTTTGAACCTTATTGAAAAGCCTTTGCAAAAAAAATCTGAGCATTTGTAAAGTATTTGAATTATTGAAATTGTTCATGATGACCAGTTTTTTGAGTGCACATAAAGGAAGATCTTATTGCAAACATGATGTGAGAGAGAATACTCTAGGTGTTTATTTACAAGTTATCATCCTTCAAGACATAATTAAGCATAACGTAAGAACCATGAGCTGCACATCTATCACGAGAAACAATGCTCTCAACAAAAAAGAGATGAAAATTTCATTCTGGTGACGAGAGTTGTCTTTAAGTCATGATGCAAAGTTCGTGAGCAGAATCATGAAGCTCCAGGCTTGGTATCACTTTGTGAGAGAGCTCATTTGGGCTTGCCAATCAATATTGATAGGATATTTTAAAAGTTGTACATTTAGTGGGACATGATTCTAGCAAATAAGTGACACGTGATCAAAACTTGTTTAACTACAAGAAGGCTGGGTAGCTTCCTCAAGTTCTTACTCATAAAGTAGCCTCCAAGGTTGAGGTTAGGAGCAAGAGAGTAAGCAATGCTTAATGAAGAAGAATTATAGTTTTTAAGTCATATTCATATTTGACCTCTAGTGAGAAAGCATTGCAATGCTAAGTGCAATGATTACATAAAGAATGATGCATGAGAAGCCTCAAAGACAGGCTTACGTCAAGGTCTAAAGGTTTGATGACATCCATGTAAAGAGACAAATCATGACCTTGGTGGCAAACAACAGGAGAGAACACTTTGATATTAGGTCAAAGTTGAGGTGCTTAATCTATGGAACTTTGATAATGAAGTTCCATGTTAGATTTAAGCAAGTTTTATGATCTATTTCATTTTTGTGATTTAAGAAGACAAGCCATGACACTAAGTTGATGATGACATTGTGAAACAAGTCGAGCATGACAAGATGTCAGCAAATCAAAGACATGACTATCACAACATCCTACGACACATTGCCATCGTTGAAGAAATGGAGACGAGTGTATTATGGTAAAAATAACCTAAAGAAGGTTATATGATTCATTCTTTAAGAGGGTGTGATGGAAAAAGACTTGGGGTTGGATCCATATCTACATTAGTATCTTCTTTCATTGGTTTTAATAGTTTAGTTCTATTTTAATCTTTATTTTTTTGTTTTAGTTCATTTGCATATTTCAAATTTTAGATTGACATTTTCATTTCTTTTTTAAGTCTTTGTTTTTGAAATATTTATGTTGTGGTTTGTGTTTGAATAATGAGCTAACATGTATTTAGGTTTGCCATGTATTTTTTATGTCGAGTTGCATTACACAAGGTGCCTTTAATTTTTTATAAGTTAAGATGAGAATATTTTGGGAAGCTTATTATCATTATGTTTAGACTTTCATTCTTAATTTTATATATAAATTAAGTACATCTTATAAAGTTAGTTGATGAAAAATGAAACTTTTTGGTTTTTCTCATTTCCTTCCAATAGAATAAGGCGAATCAATTAGAATTCGTTGGAGGGAGTGTAGTGTTAAAATTGGTACAAGTTCCTACTTATGCCTTTGATTTTTACCCTCACTTTTTTTTTCTCTCTTGATCACTCTTCCATGGCTTTTGCTCCACTTTGAGGTTCAATCTGTGTATTGTCTTTTGATTTTGTGTAGATGCCCTATGTTTCGACATTCATGCTTGAATAGAATGTCATTTAAGACCTTTTACTGATGAACATGACTTGAATGCTACCACTTAAAACCAATGCACCTAACATTACTTTTGGAACTAATAGCCATTTCTATGTATTATAATTGAACTTGAGATATGTGTAAGGGCATTCTAAGGTTTATGTAATGATAATTTTGGTTTAAGCTCTTTGTGCTTTTTTGCCAATCTTTTTGATTTGCTAGAAACTTATGGGATGGTTGCATTTATAAATATTGGACCCTTATAAAGGAAGTGTAATTAATCAAAATTTGGAAGAAATAAAAAACTCTTTATCTCTGCAAAAACTTTTGTTGATGTTGGAGTTTCATGAGAAATGATAGAACCAAAGAGTGGGTTTGACCATCCATATTATCCTCTTGTCATTCTTCTTTATCCTTTTTTATGAATACAGTTTATCTATTTTATCCTAAAATATTGAGAAACAAGACATTGATAAATGTTTTGTTTAAAGAGACAAAAGGGGTCTGCAAACAAAAGAAAGTTCATTTGGGAGGTAGGATTAACAAACTTAGTGCTCCAAAACAATTGACAACAAAGTTTTGCAAGGTTCCAAAGAGGACCTGAAGGGTCGCAATGGCATGGAGCTGGAATAATAATTAAGTAGGCTCTTAATAATCAAGACAAATCCTATCGTATGTTAGGGATTAGTGAGGAAGATTCCTTTACAAGTTTATTCTAAAATTAGTTTGAGGTATGAAGAGTGACCTCCATTTGGTATATGAAAAAACATTTTGCATCCTAGGTTCTCCATGAAAGTGAAGTCCTTGACAAAGCTCAAGTGAATGGTAAGTCATTGAGTGCTGAGGAGATGGGGGAACCAAACCAAGTGCCTCTCTTTAATAGCATATCATGGAGGAGATAGAGAAAGGTCCTCAAGTGCCCTTCTTATCAAGACCATGTTGGAAGATTGTAAGAGGGAGAACTAGATGTCTGTGTCCATGAGACCATGTTGTGGGGTAGCGAGGAACAAAAAAAAAATCTTTTTAAATGGAGTTCTAGAGGCAGATGGCAAAAAGAACAAAAAAAAAAAAAAAGAAAAACACAAGCCATTCTTGGGCTCAAAGTTTACTTCTCAAGATAGTTAAGGGTCTCATAAAAAGGGCTAGGGTCAATTCCATGTTGTGGATATGGATTCATCAACTGAGTATTATACAAATTTGGAGATATTGTGTCATTAATCTTATATCAAGCTTGTTACATGCTTTGCATAATATTGAAGATTTCGTTTATATTTTAATCATCATTTTATGTCCTAATTTAATCATCCAGTGAAGTGGTGAGGTTGTAGCATTTTTCATTTGTATCATGGCTTTTTTTAGTGTTAAAATTTTCAAGGCAAGTAATTATAATTCTCATATGTTTTTTTAACAATTTCTCTTACTCTATTGATGAAGGTAGAAATTTCACACTATATGCTGATTCATTTAAAAACTTTTTGCTGAAATTCTTGTCATTTTCTGTTACTTTATCTTTTTTTTCAGGCTTCGCAGAATGATGTTTTAATTAGAAGTTTTCAGCTTGCATTTTCTTTAAGAAATACTTCCCTGGATGGACGGGGTAAGATTTTTTTGGCAATGAACTGTCTTGTTCACTGCATGATTTTGTTGTCCTTATACCATGCCTTCTTTACAAGAGTTTTTGTTGTTATTTATGTTGAATATCCTAAAATGTATAGAACTTTATAGCATTATGCTTTGAAATTCCAAAAATGCACATAGAAAGAAGTTTAGGGAATCTAGAATGAATAACTGGCTTCATCAGCTATAGATCCTTTTAACTAGGAGTTGCAGAATCTGATTGATTGTTTATTAAATCTTGATGCCGATATATTTTGACCTGAACAATCATGGCTTTTTCTGTTCTGTTGTACAGTTGACTTGTTACGATGGCATAGTAATGCAACTTGTTGCTTAGAATATGCTGAGGTGATTGTTTTCAAACATTTATTCAGGTCTCCCATGATTTCACCTCTTATGTTCGTAGCTCCAATCCTGCTGAGACATTGGAAAGTCTAGGAATAGTCTTGAAGAGTATAAAGTGCTAAGATACTTCCACACAATAGAGCCTTTTTCACAGATGTTCTAACAATATCTTATTTTTGTTGCTACTATAAGCATAGTTCGTGTTTTTGGTTGTCCTGATATCTTTCCGTGACATTCACTACCTTTTTAGTCATATAAGTCTTTTTTGTATAATTTCATTATTTATGTGAACCAGTTGCTTCTTTCTCTCCTTTTTATTGTATTTCAGGACCTCATTGAGTAGCAAAATGAAACTGCTTGCACATACTTTTTTGCTTACTGTCTTATCTGTTTTGACATAAGCAGTGCAGTTGCCGATGCTGTTTTTTATCATTTTGTAGGCCTGTTGCCAGCTTCACGCCGCCGATCTCTCTTTGCGGTTGCAACATATATGATCGTGCTATCCTCCAAGGCATTCAACATTGCACCTCTTATACCAATTGCTAAGCTGTCACTCAATGAGAAAACGGTATGTGATTTTGCATTATTGGTTCTTCAATATTATCTATTTGTCATGGTCTTGACTTAAATTTATGTTAGTTTTTGCCATGCAACCAAGTTTTAGTTGTCACTAAAGTGCTTAAAAAATTGGACCCAACAAAAATGATTTCTTTGGTTTATGTTATGCTAACTTTTCTTCCTGAAATGTTGAACCTTTAGATTTTTTATTACACGCTAGACATGCTGCGATCTAATACCACATTTGCACCTCTTTCCTTGCTTCATCGTCATGGTATTTGCATTACTTGAATAATTTGCCCATCTTTCTGACTACAGAGATGCTTTTGTCACATTACTCAGCGAAACATGGTTACTTGTAGCTTCCAAATGAAGCCTTTTTTATGCACTTCATACTATTGCATTTTTCCTGGTGTCTTAGAGATTGATTATAATGTTAATTCTTTTAAAACTCATTTTTTGCAGAAGCTACATGTAGGCATAAATTTTGTGAAAGTAGCTCAAGAACTGCATTCATATATTCTTTGACCATGCCAAAACTTCATTGTGTAGATGCGTAGAACATGACAATGGGTTGTATGTGGATCAGTTTGTCAATGTTTAAGGGGTGTCCCACATTTTTTACGTCATTTTTTTATTTTGAATGTACGTTTTTCTAGAGGATTTGGTAGATATTTTTAATTTAAAATAATTTGCTAATTATTATGTTATGCATGCACATTTTTTAAGACTTTTTTACCCTATTATTTCATCTTTTCTGTAAGCATATATTTTTTAAAATTAATATGCATATTTTTATGTTTTGTATGTGTATTATTATTAGGGTTGATTATATGTTTTTGTCTTCTTGTGTGTTCTTTACGTTGAAAATTTGCTCATATATCTATATTTTGTATGTATATTTTTATTAGAGTTGAGTTTTTGTGAAAAACAATTGTATATTTTAAGCATTATTCATATTTGAAAATGTTTTGAAATACTATGCAGTCTAAAAATGTCCATGGTAGTAATTAAAGAAGCAATGACAATGTGCAGTTAATGTGAGCATTTTGAACTGATCTACAAATTATAAAAGCACGTACCTAACATGTCTACTGATCCGCACACATGCCACCATGCGTGTTTCGCACCTAAAATTTTTTCCCATGAATTTGACTCATGAACAATGCAACTTGATTAAAATGTATTTTTTTACTTTTTTAATATGAATGGGCTTCTCCAGCTAGCTTTTGTTATCATATAGATTTCTTTCAAGCTACATCATTATTTTATTGATTTATAACCTGTTTAATTAGCTTTGTATGCCATCAAATTGTTTTTTTTAACTCAAGAGACCTTTTCTCCTAACAGGCTGATCCATTTCTTCACTTGATAAATGATAGCAAATTACAAGCGACCTGTACTCCTAATCGGCCAATGAATGAGTATGGATCCAAGGACAACGAAGCTGCTGCTTCCGTTTGAATTTCAGCCTTAGAACTAACAGAAAGTCAGTCAAAAGAATCCATGGCTGCAACGATAATGAATTTCGTGAGGGAATTGTTTGAAGTAAATCTTCCAAAATCCCCACTTTTCAAATTTTTGAGCTGTTTAGGTTTTGCTGGCGTCTTATTTTTTTGCCTGGTATGAAGGATGAACAATCTTCCTTAAGAAAGCAGCTATTGAGCGAATTTATGCCTGATGATGTTTGTCCACTGGGGGCACAACTTATTGAATCACCACCACAAATTGCACCCTTTGATTCAAAGCATGACTATGCGTCTCAAGAGCAGGTAAATGGTTTTAATTAATAATAGGTGGATGTTGGAAGGCTGTCACCAACAATAACTGCTACTCCTTGTCCATAGGTTATGCCTCCACTCTTTGTGATAGATGATGATGCCAATGTTGAAGTGTGCGAGAGACCAGAAGATCCATTGTTGCAATTGAACACAAATTCAACATGTCTTTTGAGTATCAACGAACTTCTTGAAACAGTATGTAGATGATTCGTTACCGTCTTAAAAGTTTCTAATTGGAAAATTTTGAAGTGTTGTAGAAGTTGCAACTAAGGACAAATTGCTGTTACAAAATTAGTAGGGCTTGTAGAATATAGCTGTTTATTGGATTACTAAAATCAGAGATCTTTAACTGCTATAACTGTGTTGTAATCCATTCTCCATCAATATTTTTCAATTATATGCTCTCAAATTAGTGATCTGCAAGCTTCTCTATTTTTCTTTTAAATAAATTAACGGTAGTTTCCAAATAGCATGTGAGAAAGATTGAGCTTATGAACCTAGTAACTGCTTCCAAGATACTTTCCAAATATCTACTTGGCATTTAGTGCAGACTTGCTTATGATGTTCTTTTGACAGTATGGAAACTTCCTAAACCTTGCTCAGGCGCTTCTAGCATTTTAATCTGTTAAAACCATGGCATTCCTTTGTTCAAACTTCATGTAGCTGGACTTAAAAATAATGCAGTGTCTAATTCTGAAGATGGAAATGGCAACCGATTATAATTACTTGCTAGTGCATTGCATTATTAATTAATATGCCATAGAACTAATTTTTACTGATATTAAATTGGAGAGTGTGTGTACACAAAACGAGCAGTCTAGCAATTTAGGTTCATGATGAAACAAATAGGAATTTACCAGATTTTATTCAGTCGATGACACCAGACTTTGTTGATTTTTGAGATGTTAGGTTAGTCATACTGCATAGAACACATTCTTGTTGCTTATGGGAAATTGATTTGGTTAGCATATGATGTCGACATTTGCAGGTTCCTGACACCACAATTGAAGCATGAAGGTTCTCAGTGTCAACCACACCAGATGTTCCTTTCAAAGAGATGACGAGTCACTGTGAGGCTCTGCTAATGGGAAAAGAGCACAAAATGTATGTTTTCTTGAATGCTCAGCATGAGCAAGAAATTATGCTGATTGACTTCTCACAGGATCGAAATGAGGAGAATCCGACACCTTAGATGGGGATAAATCCTTTCCAGAAGGTATAACAGCCTCTTCTCCTCACATGCAATGTCTTTTCTAATTGACTTTGGTTTGGTTTGATCGTGATACTGGCTTCTCTTTCTGTTCTTTCAATTAGCTGAATGCACTATAAACTCAATTTGAATTGTTCTTTTGTGTACTTCGACCTTTGGCTTTAGTTCTCTACCTTCGTTGCTTCTTTTTGACAAATGCAGAGGTAAAGCCAAATGTTAGCTTTATAGTTTCTATTATTTTCTTTTATTTTCCTTTGAAAATGGTGGTTTACTTGTAGGCAGTGGTACCAAATAATTCTTTTTCACGACTCGATTTAGTGGGGTCTAGATTTTTGTTGTTGTTTGTGCATTTGAAAATGTGTTCGAATATTTATCAGCTCTAGTAGCAGATTTTGGCTGATTAGAAAATTTAAGTTTGGTAATATGATGTTGAATACAAGTGAGATTAGGATTAGTTCTATATTAAAATTTAAGTATATTATTGAAACCTTAATATACAATTAGGTTTCCTGTATTTATTAGTTGAGTTTTTTAGTTATTAGGTGTTTGCACAAGGGTGTCTCGGTTGCAACTTGAGCTCTCATTGTGTACATTCCCTTAGGCAGTTTCTCTGGAAGTCTTTGACAGATGTTTTATAAACTTATCTGGAAGTCTTAGGCAAATATTATGGACAAAGGATTTATGCATCAAATCCAATGTAGTTGGAGTAAAGCTTTTGTTGTTATACTGATGAAGTCATAATTGGACTATTGTTTTCTGATGGAGCAGTGAGGGTATGCTTGAAGAAAAAAGCTAGAACATTACCTTAACTAATAGTAATATTTTGTGCCCCCAACCTTCCAGCCAAAATTCCTTTTCCTAACTGCCTCCTTTGAAACAAGACCAATTTCATCTACCTGTGTGAACCGGTTGGTTTAGTGACATGAGTTCAAGTCAAGTGTATCAGATTCTTGGTCACAGTACAAGCTTGTGGGAAAGGAGCGGTTGGGGGAAGTCACAAGAGGCAATGACTTAGATCGTACACAAAAGGCAATGAGATTAGCTGACGGGCAAGGCTTGCACCGAACTGCCGTCTCATAAGTTGTGCTGGAGGAGCAGATGGAAATCACAAAAGGCACTGGGTTGGCTCCCTTCCACTGATAGTAACGATGCAGTTCAGCTGATTTGCAAACTGAGGGAGCTAGGTTGGCATACTTGAAAATTGAGTTAGACTTTATACGTGGTATCTCTAATCTGCTTCCACTTAATTTTCCAGCAAAACTCCTATTCCTTTTCAAACAACGTACTGTGTACCTGTGTCAACTGAGATATTGATTTGTGCATGTCTATGTTAATATTAGATTGATTTTTTAGGTGATTACAATGGAAGATTGGTCAAATAACTTTTAAATAGTGGCAATAGATCTAATCTGATACGCACGGAGTAAATATAGAGGCCAATAACGTTTTGAGGACCTTCGCATTGCTGGACACAATCTAAGAAAGGTTAATCTTGCTGAGAGCCACCTTCTAATTCAGTTGACTGTCGGTTTAACTGAGATTTATGTTATCTTGGCATTTCTTGGCTGCGGAGAAACAATATAGGATGACTACATAAGCTCAATGATAATGTTAACTTGACAATTTAAAATGCACAAACGAATCTGTTTGCTTTGTTCCTGGAGATCAAATCTATAATTGACCATTCTATTCACATTAGAAAAACCATCTGATCTTTCCAATTTTCCCAACATGCAGAGCCGCAATCCTTTTGTCGATGGGCCGGAATGCAGCACTCGTCAACGAACCCAACATCGTGGCACCGTGTCAAGTGAGTACGAGTACCAGCCTCAGTTCCTTCGTTTCCCAGCTTCCAGCCCTTTTGACAACTTCCTCAACGCTGCTGGCTGCTGAAGAATGGTAATCAGATACTAAGATGTACAGCACATTCATCCATACTTTTGCCAGAAACAAATGAAGCTTTTGGTGCATTAATTGAAGTTTCATGGGTAAGATTTCATCTTGGAATGCGTTCGCAGGATCTTTTTGAGCGTTTTGCTTATCCGTCACCTGATATATAGAAAAATATATTCTGTTCCTATTAGTTACAGAGTTCCCATAATATGAAAGAAATCTGTTGTGTTTCCCAATTGGCCATGTAATTTTTTATTTTTTTCGCATTTCTTATTCAAGTTTTACTATAGAAAGCCCCAGTATTCAATCATTCCTGTAACACTTATATACTGAAGTATCTGTACATCTCTAAGCCTTATCAAATCCAATCATGTATACAGTTGAGCATTAATTGAAGTTTCATGGTTAAAGTTTAGAATCATGTATACAGTTACTGATTCAAATGACATTAGTGAAAATGGCAACTGTCATATTGTTTGGCCAACATGAAATTTGGACTTGTTTTCGCGAGCTAAACCGTTTTTTATGTTTCCACGCATTGCAGAATAATAAAGATTACATTTCTAGTAGTTATGTAGTTCAACTTAAATGATAGGCTCAATATTTGAAAATTAGGAGTTGTCATATTTGTCCTTCAAGAAAAAGTTCATGAATTCCCATTTACGTTGTTATCTTTATGGATTTTTACGTTGTTAATATCTTTGAATCTAAAAAAAAAAATCTTTTCAGATTTATCAATAAAATACGGTAAAAAGGACAGTTTACGAAATTTTAATTATATATAACAACTAAGATTATAACTTCCACAAAGCTATAGAAATCATTTTTTATGTTGTTAATATCTTTGAATCTAAAAAAAAATTCTTTCAGATTTATCAATAAAATACAATTTTAGACACATTGTCCAGCCTGAAAAAAATATTATTTCAGATTTTTACATTTTGCATGATAATATATTGAAAAATAATTTTATTTTATTGAAATTTTTTGTTTTGATTATTGTAACTATGTGGGAATACATTAAGATGATGAGTTGTAATATGAGATTGGAATATAATAACCATAGTAGATTGGAATATAGTAACCATAGTAGAAATGAAATTTTAAAATAAATTGTATTTTAGTATTTAGAGATAAGAATAGATTAGTTTATAATGATTATATAAAATTGAATTTTTTTCTTTTTTTTTTCAACAACGTTTTTCAGAAACACTTTGCAGAAGAATATTGTGATGGACACAATTGTAATAGTCATCATGGGGTTAATTCAAAGTTGACACGGATGATCATATCAATCGAAACAAATAATAAATAACTCATGAAATTTCTTTTATTTATTTCATGTTTGAAGTTGAGGATGGGAATGATTTGATCTCAATTTGATTTATTATGGGCTTGAAATTAGGTATAGCATTTATGCATTTATTTTGCAATGAGTTTGATTCCAAATTTAATTGAATAGAAATTTGTTCGATCATGAGGAAGCTCAAAATTACTAAACATATATCATATTTTGAAGAAATTTGCATGATAATTTTTTTTAGAAAACCTTATAGACTTTATTTTATTATTTTTTAGATACCTACACTAAACATACTCATTTCTCAAGTAACAATGTCAAGGAACACCTTGTTTGCTTTGTTGTACACTGATGTCCTTTTTATAGCATTTTTTTTTATTTTTATTTTAAAGCAAATACGTCAGAGCTTTGTACGATTACATGCTAAGGAATCCAAGTATCAAACCGAAGTACCGGAGTGTGCTACAGGAACAGCCACACAAAAAAAGCTACTGCTTTTCGTGCATGTACCGACGCGGTTTTTAGGTCCCACATTTACCCCTCTCTCTTACTGAAAATTCCGAAGCTGGAGCCCGCTCCGTTTTGCTCCCCCCACGAGGATGGGGTGATGGAAAAGGTAGGCGAAGACGATAAAAGCGGAAGGGAAGGAATAAAGCGTGCAACGAGAGGTCGAGAATGCTTTAACCGTGGCTCCTGGAGTTCACCATCCTCCCCTCGACAGCCCGCGTGGCGTTTCATCTGTTTTTCGTTTCGGTTCAGTTCGTCCGGATTCGAGTCGTCGGTGGAGGATGTCGCAGAAGGGACAACAGCCGCCAGCGGATAACCCAGGGACGGGATCTACATCCGCTGGCAGCGGGTGCTCGTCGGAGGAGATGCGGCAGAGGGTTCCCGCACTGAGGGGGTTAGTTTGCTTCTTTTTCTACACGTGCTGGTCTGTGCTGTTGTGAAATTGCGGGTCGAGTTCTTTTATTTTTGCCCAACGGGTGGGAACTAGGGTGAAAATGTTCCATCTATTGTGCGTTTTCTTTTTTCGGATTGATTAAAACCTTTCTTGGAATGCTTTTGCAGTATATTTTTGGAAGTTTTGAGAACGGATGCGCTGAAGAGGTTGCTTTCTGCAATCGAGCCCTTGGTTCGAAGAGTTGTAAGATCGCGTTCTTTATGAGCTTTATCGACTGATTGATTTTTGGCCAGTGGCGATTGAATTTATTTCATGGAACGTTATGCTGGCCATAAATTTAGGGATTAGTGTAAGTAATTTTTATCTAATTGCTTGAATGCAGCATTTATACAACCTGGTGAAATGTAAGTGGACATAAGTTTGTTGAAACTGTTGTGTGACTGGCCTTTAAATGGAGTATTTGGGTGTTTAATTTTGAAAGTTGATACTAAAAAACCACTGATAAAACTGTTTAAAACAGTGGAAATCAGAAGAATAAGTCATTTGCCTTGCAAAAGCATTGTTGTCAAGATCTGTTTTTACCCCTTGGAGACAGTAATTTGGTCCAGGATCATTGGACAATCATTCACGTTACGGCCACATTTCTTTCATGGAATGCACTTGCTGGCAAGGTTTTTTGGAATAAACCCTTTTAAGTATACCACAAATGAAAATTAGTTTTTACAGAAACAACATTAGGGAGAAGAAATAACATAGATATAGTAAGAGGAGGCAAAGTTGAGCCATAGAAAAGTAAAAAAGCATTTATAAAAATCAAAATGCTACATACATTCAATTTATCAAAACACCAGCTACCAAATCTGCACTGATTAAAAATTAATGTTTTATAAAATTTTTTTAATAAATTAAAAATTAGTGTTACAAAAAAAACAAATCAATAAATAGTCAGGCAGTTCATGGGCAAATCTTGGGTCCTGAACCAACTTATTTTGGCACATGCATGTGAGCAAACTTCTTTTCCAGCTTAATCGACAAGGCTTACATTGAGATATAATAGGAATACAGCCTTTACCCTTCCACAATGTGGATTATGCTATTCTAAAGTAATTTAGTTGAGACGTAACATAATTGTTGTGGTTTATGCTCTTCATGCTTAGGGTTATTGATGCCAAAAGCAGATGATTAGTTAAGTTGGCAATAACCACCTTTCTTTTCTTTA
Organism: Vanilla planifolia; assembly: GCA_023846275.1. Lineage (NCBI taxonomy): Eukaryota > Viridiplantae > Streptophyta > Magnoliopsida > Asparagales > Orchidaceae > Vanilla > Vanilla planifolia. Next base: position 12,764,731 of record CM043874.1, on the reverse strand, counting down.
GATGGATGGTTTACATCTATAATATTATGCTCAAAAGTGTTAAGCTTTGTCCTGTACAATTTTTTTGAATTAAGAAAACAAAAATATTCGACTTTTTATGAACTCAATGTCATGTTGAAATATTAACAATCTTTTTGAACTTCCTATTGTGGTTTTATTGGTAGCAGTTGAATTTATTTTGTCCCTGTATTTGTTGAGATTGGAAAATGATTTGATGCCAATTTGAAGTTGTTCTAAGATGGAAAAGTTTCAGTGTTGAGGAATTATGAAACAATGGGGCATCGAACTTATTGAGGGTTAATGATTACTATTTTATTCAACGACAACAACAACAAAGGCCATAAAAGGCCTTGATGCTTCTAAGTTGGGTTAGCCATATCAATACCCTTTTTATTTTGTACTTTATTTATTAGTACTAAAAAAATCAAGCAAGTCTAGTGCTTTGTTATTTCTTGTCATGTCTGTTTTTTGGAGTTCCTTTTCCCATTTTCCCAGGTTAATAACTTCCTTATCCATATCTGAGCATGTGATTTATCTCTAACTTTTATGTTCTTTGTTTTTAATTACAGCATTCATTTACGTCGTCTTTATATCTACAAAGCTTATTCTACATGTATATTTGTACTTCATTAGTCAATATGTAATACCTTATAACACTATAATTGGGATTTTCCAGCAACAATTTAATTGGACTTGGCATTATTTTTGTTAATCTTTGGCTATGGTTTGAGGCTAATTTGAAGTTGTGTTCCGATGGAATAGAGTGTTGAGGATCTATGATGCAAAGGGACACCCAAGCAATTTAGTGTTAACCACAACTATTTTATTCAACAACAATCATAACTAGCTTTAATCCTACTAAGCGAGGTTATCCATATAAATACTCCTTTTTTATTGTGCTTATTCATTAATAGCTATTCTTTAAGATTAAAGCAAGCAAAGTGCTTTGTAATATTTTTTTTCCTATTTGTTTTAGTATTCCTCATTTCTCATTATTAAGGGAAATTTTTAGTAGCTTCCTTCTCCATATTGGAGCATGTGGTTTGTATCTAATATGTTAAAACATCATAGATGGCTAATAATTTAGGGTTACTTAAAATTGATGCTACTTTAACCTTCGCCATATGCTCTTGCTTTTAATCATCTTATCATATTTATGATTGCATCACTAATTTTACTTGTATTCTTATACTTCATAGGCTAATATTCAATACTTTATAACATTTCTAGTCTTATTATAATGATATAAAATGTCTGTTTAATCTTGAACAGGTTATTTTGATTATAGGGCACAATAGAAGATTGTGTACATATTCATGTGCATATTTGCATGTCCATTTGTGTGTGTGTTTCTTGGGTGTGCATGTTTGTTTACCTATCTTTGCAGAAAAAGTGAATGAAGCTCGGAAGTTGAAGCCAGCAATTTTGGAATTGGAAAGAGGCTTTAGGTTTCCCTTCCTATCTTTATTTATGAATGGGCAAGCATTTTTTTCTTATACACACACATACTCTCTTGTATGCATACACACACACACACTCACTTGCGAACACGTGCATGTGCCTATACGTGCACATGCTCACATGCACAACTGCTTGCGCTTGTATTCGTGCGGGTGGGTGTGAATGTGATTGAGTGTGTGTTGGTGGGTGTGTGGTTGGATGTGTTATTGAGGTAAATGGGTGTGTCTATGCGCGCATAAGGGGGACGTACGCTTGGGGGAACATGGGTGTGTGTTTGTGTAGTGGAGAGTATGTGTGTGTGTGTGTGGTTGAGAGAAAAAGTTAGTTACTTTATTCTAGTTGAATTATTTGCTTTTTACAATTTTTAATAGTGTAAACTAACCAAATTATTGAAGTTGGGCTATCGACTGTTGCCCAAACTCATATTGAATTCCAACATATTTTTGTTTATTTGGTGTAGTACAAGTTAAATACTTATGTGCCTTTAACACCTCGTTTACTATGTTGAAGAGACGAATGGTGCTTTATTGCATCCCTTCTCGTTTGATTTGCTCTTTTGATATTGTCATTGTTTTCAAGACTCCATACATTATGCTGTTATGGCCATGCTTCTAAACTTTGAGAATGCATGAAGTTGATTTCATTTGTATAATTCTGTATTTATATATACTAGCTAGGATTTCTAGATTTTAATGCTTGTTACTCTAGTTAGCTCTCTCACTAATCGGTATTTTGTCGATCAATTTGATATAACTAATTTTACACATTCCAAGTTTGCATAAGCCTTGAATTGTTTTTCCTTGATGAGATTTTACCATTTCAATCACTATTTTACATCAATGGCTGAACTTTTAAGATTTGATGCAATGCAGAGGTTCGTGAGCCTAACTTATGGCTATCAACTTGATGTAATTTAATTCATAGGTAATGCTTGTTTAATTTAATATATATATGTATTAATTATATTTTATAAATTAATTGATTTGAATTTAACTTAAGTATTTAATAATAATTAAATATTTATATTTTTTTAATTAATTGATTTTTCTTAAAATTACTTTAAGTTAATATAATTGAATAATTAGATCTAGTTAAATTTTGATTTGAAGTTAGTTAATTTTTATAATCTGAAGTAATTGAATTTAAAATTAATTAATTTACTTCAATTAATTAGCATTAATTTTAGATTAATTTGGGTTAGATTTTAAACAAACAATTTTTTTAAAAGAAAAAAAAGATTGAATTGATTTTTAAATAGTTAATTCTAGAATTTTGTTTGTATCTTGAGATCTATGCAATGCATAGGCAAATATTCTATTTATTTTAATTTTTTATGTCAAATGTGACATATAATACATAATAGTTTAAAATTTTTAGCTAGATTATGTATAGCATAAATTAGAGACGAATTTCTTTAATGCAACAAAAATTTTCAAAGGAGTACAAAAGGTTCATATAAATCCTACAATATTAACTAAATGATTTTTTCACACAAAGTTTTCAAGAAGATTAATTTTTAAGCATATATGAAAAATTCTTGAGCATGCAGGAAAAGAAAAGGAGTACTAACAAGTTTTTTTAACAAGATGGGCTAGTAAAATAATATAGAAGGTATGAATAAAAATTGATTTCACATAAAATTATGACACTAAAAAGAAATAGTGAAAATGACATGAAAGGGATGAAAAATGACACAATGGCTCATAAGTTAATAGTTGGAAATATAACTATCAATAAATAACATTTCTATTGTGGTGGTGGTGATATTAACATACCAATTGTGTTGAAATTTATGTTCTATAGTACTAATTTCTCAATTTTTCTTTAATAGAAATGTCATATATGTCAAAGATCCTTAAGTATGCCCCATACTCCTCATTTTATATCATGCACTTTCCCACCTTTTCAAGCCCTCTCAAAATAAAGTTTTCCTATGAGTTTACTATTCATTGCACAGAATAACTCTTTATGCATGTGAAATGATTGGACCACGCACTCATGTAGCCTCCTTGGCATGTGCCAGGCAATCCTGAGTGTGGCGGTAGGTGTGCGGTGTGCATGCGGAACTGTTGCATTTGTGGCAAGCGGAATTGTTTGATTGGGGCATGAGGGCACGCACATACGGCCGGTGTGCAGACATGCATTGATTTGCATGAACACGCTTGGTTGGCTCATGGACAAATTTGGCAAGCTGAATGGGTTTAGAACTTGAGCCATCACCTCTGGGATATGTAACATATTATGAGAACTAACGATGGACATTCTCATTTGGAACAAATATAAGGCACTCTGTTGATATTCTCATGCTTAATAAAATAATTTGACAAAAACTAATAGAAAAATAAAGTTAGATAACCATGTATAAAATGTACCAAACTTGATTTAGTCTTGTAAATGTAGATTATAATATCTCCTTGGCCGTGAGTCGGAATGCTTAACATCAATAATTGAATTGCATCAAGTTTTGGTATTAGATGAGGTTCTCCTATTGTAGAAGGACTTGCTATTAATTTAGTTCCTAGATCATATTTTTTTAATCTGAAACCTCATTAGATAAATTAAGGTAAACCTGAAGATCATTTTCACAAAAGGGTTTTTTTGTTTGTCATCTTAGAGGGTGCCCAACCTTAACTAGAAAGGTGTTAGTTAATGCATACATGTTGATAATCATGTCAATCTTGCATTCATCAATTAGTAGATACTCACATCTAAACTTTTAATGTTCTGATATATGATGGTTATAATGATCTTTATTTACATTTTCCAGCATACTGGTAACTGCCAGATAAGGATTAAGGACTCAAAGGGAGATGGATTTAGGACTGCTTTTTAAGACCAATGATGGTTTACAGGAGTGTTTGGTTATTGTCCTCTGGGTTGTGACTCAATCGCTTTACCCTTTTGTTGGCATCTTTTGTGTTGCCTTTTTTTAAGGATATTAGGTTTTTATCAATACCAAAGATGAGCTGGTATCCATCTGAGCAACTCTACATATCTGACTTTGACTTCAGCCATTTTTTGGCTTATTTAATTCTAGAGTTATTGAACTTTTTTGTTGTGCAATACATTTCTCTGGCCTTGATCTTTTGGTACCATTATACTAAAAGCAAACTTCTATCAGTAGCCTAAATCAATTTCTCTATTATGGCTGAGTATGAGCTGGAGCTTTACATATGACTAAGCTCTTTTATCAGTAGACCTATTTAGAAATTTGCTAACAAGAAAGGATTGTATACTGTTCAATTTGTGCTACATTGTTAATTTATTTTATGGAAGAATATAGAATGCATCTCAACTCATGTTGTATGACTTTAGTAAAATTTGCTTAATGTTTTATTGGAATGAATAAATTACTCTTAAAGGAAGAGTAATTTGCCTTCTGTTTTACTTCCCACTAGGTGAAAGAAGAAGTTGAGTTGGCTTTGGCAAATCATTTGGCTAGCTTTTCAAGGTGTGAACTAAATCAGTTAATGGTTACTCCAGCAAAAAAAAAAAAAAGGAAACAAAGTTTTATCTTATAATTGAATCATTGAGGGGTTACACCTTGTATTCATTTTCTTTTGAAGACTTTTATTGTTTAGTGAATTTATTTTCTTTCATGGTTTGGGTAAATCAGGGAATGTAGAACACAGATAAATCCTTCGTGCTCTGGAAATTTGAAACTGCAGTTCGTGAATAAGCTTTGTCTTCCAGTATTTACTGGTACAAGAATTGAGGGAGAAGACTCTTCTGGTTTAAACATAGCTTTAGTTGATGGTTTGACTGGGGAAGCTATCACATCAGGTCCTGAGTCCTCAATGAAGGTGGAAATAGTTGTTTTAGAGGGGGATTTTGAAGGTAATGAAGAGGGAAATTGGACCGTCGAAGATTTCAATAGCAATATTGTCAAAGAGAGGGAAGGCAAGAGATCTCTCCTGGCCGGTGATGTTTTTGTCGATCTGAGCAATGGGATTGGTATGGTTGGAGAGCTTTCATTTTCAGATAATTCTAGCTGGACAAGAAGTCGTAAATTTAGACTTGGAGCAAGGGCTGTTGATGGTTACTTAAATGGGATTAGAGTTAGAGAAGCAAGGACAGAAGCCTTCATGGTCAAGGATCATCGTGGGGAATGTGAGTACTCAATGTTATCTCTTGTTTGAAGAATTGTAAGAGGTAGTATTTGTTTCAATCCATTTTGTTACTTGTATAAGATGTCTTCCTAATAACAACTTGCTATTTCAGCACATCTGATACTTATTATTGCCATGGTTCTGCTATAAAATTGTTTTACGATTGGATCTTACTTTTATGCATCTTTTTAGCCGCACTAATAATACTATAAAATGATCGTTTATTTCAAGTTTATAGTGAAATGAAATGATTGGGGGAAATTCTTTATTCAATTTTATTACTAATGTGTTTTACAATGTATAATAGTGGAAATTATATCTGCCTTAATCATAGGTAGAAAAATAGAAAGAATTATGATGTTGATAATGATAACCATGATTCCACGGATTATAATCATGAAACAATCTAGTATAGAAAAGAGAAAGTAGGAGCCTAATTTAAAATCATTCAATTCCTTAGTGCAACATTCTGGAAAATCTGTTGTTGTCAATTGCAGAAATTTGTTGCACCTATCCTTAACTACAGAGGTTGATTTCAGCTACCTGAGTTGCATAAATTTTGATTCTACCTGTTCCAGCTGTCCTTAATTGCTGAAATCATTATTTTAGCCATATTTATTTGTAGAATGTGATTTTGCTTTTTCCAACTCCTTGAGCATCTCCCCTAAAGCTAGTTAATAGATTTCTATGATTTCCTGCTGGCTCATTGGGACACCAAAATTGTTATTTACTAATGCTTTTGGGTAGGCTTCAGCTTCTTGTTCCTTATTGTTATATAAGCCAAAGTTGATAGTACTATTTTCAATTTTAGATGATGAAATTTTTATCAATTCTCACATGTTGCATATAGTTACGTTGAATAGGATTGTATATTAGATTGATAGTAGGACTATTTTCGTGTAACTTTATAGATTAAAAACTTTTGAGGTAGTATTCTTACTAAATTAGTTAAAGAATTTCCTTGGCAATAGTTGTTTGCACAACTTTATCATTGCTTGTTACTGCAACCTACTTCTTAGTAATCCAATTCACTAAAGTTTCTCATAATTTTGTGCAATAGCATGTAGTTGCAATCTTCAACTGATTCTTCCCAATCTACGTCTACAAATCCTATAATGCATCTTTGAACATAGTATCCATAACTTTTATGTTTGTTTTAACATTCTCCTGAATTTGATTTATGGTTTTCAATCATCTTTTATTAGAGTGTATAATTGACTATTCACAATTATACTAAATGTGATATTTGGCTTATTGAGAGATAAATATTTGAGTTTTTTTGTTAAGTAAAATATATGAGTTTTCCAAGCAAGAATTGATACATTTCTTTATTTATTTGTGCATTTTTGTTTTTGTCTAAGGTTTTTTCTTGTGGAGTTCTAAAAGATTACAACCAAGTTCTCAAATCTTCTTTAACAAATCAAATGTTTGCCTCTTTTGAGCAATGATAATACTATGTTTACTGTATGCAATTTTCATCCCAAGAAAATATTGCAACTTGACAAAGTATTTACTTGAAAATTTGATTGAAGTCTTCTTCTAAATCTAATAATTTTTGGATTTCTTCACCTGGTAACAATATGTTATCAACACATACTAGTAATATAGATTTGTTACCCTTTTTGGTTTATTTCAAAAAGAGTGTATGATTAATTTGCCTTGTGTGTGTCCAAATTGTTCCATAACTATGCTAAATTATATTTTCAAAATTGGAGGTATTTTTACTTGGGAAAAATTTGTTCATCATTTCAACATCGACATCTTCATATGTATAAAATACATGTATACATGTGTGTGCGTATGTACATGTATACATATATATATACACACATTTTTAGTGTTTTTATTTAAGAAGACATTCCTTTCATCTGATTGATGTAATTCTCAATCGAGATTAATAAGAATAGATAAAATTTAAAGTAGTATAATTTTGTTATAATGTTCATAATTTGCATTTTGCATATAAATCTAAGGTACTTACAACCAACAGTAAAGTACATTGTGTTAATTGTATGGGGCAACCAATGGGCATCATCCAAGACAATCATCTGACTGAGTGGAATCTGGATAACTATAGGCCAAAGGATTTTCAGGACGATTATTTGTTTGAATATGGTTGGATTATTTTCATCGTATGGGATGATGTAATCTAGTGGATCTATTTAGTGAATCCCATGTAGTGAAATTAAGGCTTATTATTGTGATTCAATTTAGATGAATTTTTTTTTAAGATTCATGTTTTGTTGTTTGGTTAGGTTGCTTTTGATTTTACCATGTTAGTTTGGCATGAGGGGTGGCATTTGACCCATTAGATAATTCTTTATAAATAGCTTATATTGGGATATTTTCTATTAGTAATAAAATTCTTTTTATGTTCTATGCTTTATTTGATGTGTTTCTGATTGATAATTTCAAATTTGAATGGTCTGAATGTAACAAGAACTTTGTGGAGTTAATATAAGGGATGGGGGGTTCGAAGACTCGAATGGGAATGATAACCTTATTTTTAACTATCTCGACCACCATTCTCTTTGTTTGTGATCACAACAATGCAACCTTTTTGAACCATTTGAGGTCCTTTCTAGCATACCATCCTTGGATTCTTCTTTGATGCTTCTTTTCTATATTATTTGAATATTAAGACTATCAACTTTAATAGTCTTTCATTTCAAGTCTTGCAAATTTTGTTTCTTTACAGTTGAGGAATCGATTTCCGTCTAGATTTGGAGAAGATGGTAGTGAGGTAAGAAATGAGATGGTATACCATTTTTTTCATTTGATATGCTCATGAAGAAGGGAGATCTTGTAAAAATGTTAAATTTGTCATACAACTTGGAGGTTGTGGACCCAAATGGTGGAAACTTATTATAAAAATATACGATAAGACTGCTTAGACTAGATTCTTTTGGTCCGACTCTTCCCTTGGACTGTTTGCATATAGGAATTTTGTAGTAGTGGGATGCAATTTTTATCCCTTTGACAAGAATTATTGAGATAAGATGTTTCCCATTCAAGGAGTGTTTTATTAGAGTCAACCTTTTGAGGTATGGTAGCGCAGATCATTTTTAGATGGAGAGTAGGCAATTAAAGCAGGCTCGAAAGTTTTAGGTCCAAGTTTACTTCTGGATGGATTTGTATCATGGAAAAAAGTTGTGCACCTAAAAAATTTATGAGAGGTAAGAAAGTGAACTTGAGGGAAGGATTCAAGTAGCCAGTCTAGTTTGGTTAAAAATGAAGCTTTTTGGAGAGTGCTGGATTAATCCCATTAAGAATGTTAAACATGGCTAGCAAACATTATAAATCAGGTAGTTTCACAAGATAACAATCTTTATCCTCGGAAACCTTGTTATGTTGAGAGATATATATGCTCTTGGTGAAAATACCATCTTCATGAAGATAGTTGGGTGGATCATACCTAAATTAATCTTTGCCATTACCAATAAAGCATGTGGATGGTAGACATCAAGAGTTTGGTAACAAGTTTATGAGATGGATTGCTGAATTTAAGTGCAAGTTAGGAATACTTATGTTTCCTCTTCTTATAACTATAAAAAGGTACAATAAAAAACTTCAACATTCATGTCATTGCCAAGTTTTTCATGAGTTGGCATTTAAAGAATGATATTTGTCATGTGATCAGATGCTTTGGTATCAACTATCAAATAAGTAACATTTTGTGATGAGAATGATATTTTTATATTTCCTTGCTTTGTTGCATATGAAGTGGGTGGTTGAGTTGTTTCTGATACCATTAAGGAAATCACGGTTTCAATGACTGCATTGTTGTTTAAGATACCTTACCTGGTTCTTATATCGCAAAACAAAAGCACTAGGGGAATTCTTCACTTTTATTGCAATAGAGCTATCATGTATGTTGTAGTGAAGCAAAGAGAAAAAAGCTTTATTTTAGGAAACAAAATATAAAAAATTATGATCCTTATATTGGTAAACATGATTCTAGAGATTTAAATTAGTTAATGATCTAATATTGTAATGAGAAAATAGGAATCAAAGTGAAAACCATTCAATTTGTACTAGCATAGCAGCCTTTCAGAAATCACATGTCCGTAATTGCAAATATTTATTCCAGCTGCTTTTAATTGCAAACTTGATTCCAGCTGTATTTAATTACAAAGTCTTGATTTCAGATGTTCCTGCTGTCCTTATTTACAGTATGATTGATTCTAAGGTCTTAATTGTGTTATATAATGATGAACAAGCCATGAAGCTTATTGGCTGGGATATGTTCTTCTCACTGGGCTGGTTTCACCCATCCTGTTAAAACATTTTTGCGAATGTGCTGATCCTGGGCATAATCAAGCTTTTCGTGAGTTTGTATTTCGTTGTTACTAATTTTTTTACTGGAGGGCCTCTTTGAATTTATTAAGAAAGGCAAAGTTTTAGGTTTTCACTTTTTCAAACGTGGCAAAAATAAACTTCAGATTTTTGTTTATAATAATTTGCATGTTAATGTTACCAGTGTTAGAGTAATGTTGATTTCCAATGGATTTTTTCATTTGTTTGTTTTGCTGTATTTAACCATTTTATAAATGTATTTCTTTTAAAATGCTTGAACTCGTTATTTAATAAATTATTTGTGGGCTGACTACTCTGGCCATATGCTATTTGATTGTCTGCTTTTATGAAAGATGTATCGAATTAATATGAAAGTAAATGCAGATGAACCTAGTAAAGATGCATTAACTTTATTTGCTTCTATGAATTATATGTATTTCGAAAGATGGCTGATCTGTGCCTAACAGCTTATGGTATGCCAAAGACATATAGGATATGCCACATGGAGTGCATAGTATTAATTTAAGGCCACCGTGGGATACTTCGTTGACTTTCTAAGATAACTTTCTGACATGATATTAATTAATTTAAACTAAGGTATTTACTTCAATTAGTAGTCAATACATTTCATGGTGTATGCCTTAAGTTTAGAAAATGAATTTTGCTCTTTTATTTTTTTCTTTTGTCATCTTGTTAGCTTTGGTTTCACATTCATATTTTAGATGCTCATGTTGATATTTTGAGTCATATAAATATGCCTCAAGAACGCAAATAATTTTATTTGACCAAGTATATGATACTTTATGAATATTATAGGTTAAGCTGTAACTTGGCAATGCATTATGTATGCTACAACCATTACAATATTCTTTATTTCTTTTGTTATCAAGAATGTTTTTTTCTTGGCTTTTATATAAATAATAGTTAATTTAGAAATATACATAAATTCATATTAATTTGTATTGTTGCCTGTTTGTGTTCAAGTGTTTTCGAAGTTGCAGCATTAACTTGTTTTGCATGTCATGGTGGCATTGGTTTCTGTAATCCATGCCTTACAGATTTGTTTGCCTCCTTCAGTATTAAAATCTCGATGTAGAATGCTTTTTTCTGTTTAAGATGTGTTACTATTTATCAACTCTTTATGAGCTTCATTTTGTTTTGTTTAGTGCATTTTTTTAGGCGTATATTGAACTTTCACGCTTCTCCTTTTATATTTAGTATTCTTCTTAAGGCAAACCCTAGAAGCAATGTGCTTTATTGCTTGAATTTTTGTGAAAAGTAATGGTTGGCCACATTTTTGTGACAAGTGAGGAAGGGTCAGCCACATCTGTACCTAATGGTAAATGTACAAGAGTTCCTACATTTTCTTGTACTATGAGTGTAGAAAAGCTAGTCCATGACATTTGAATTAGGGTAGAAACTTGGTTTATACATGTGTTAGGTGATGTGATGGAGTTAGTGGTTCATTTTATAAATGTTATATGTATTCAAGAAACAAATTGGGTGGATGAAAAAGCTTGTTGTGTTGATACTCTATATTCAAGTTTTAGTGGAATCGTAAGGGTAAATTTTTAGGATCTTGATTAATGTTCTTAAATGTTCATTAGAAATTATATGAGAAATAACCAGTTGAATCAATACTTCAGACTTAGAAGGTGGAGCTTATGAATATCAATAAGGTTTTATGTGGAATATGTATTATATTTATTAGATAGTTAAGTACATGATTGAAAAATCAAAATGATGTGCTCCAAATTACTAGGAGACTTGTTGGAAACATCTAGTACAAAAAAGTTAAAAGAGAGGTATGTTGGTTGTGGTGTCTAAGGTTTTCCCCTTGCAGATTTAAATTTGTGTTTATCTAATGTAAGTATTGGTCAGATTAGAAGTATAGATGGTGTGAATGTTATAACTATTGATAACAAATTATTTTAAAAAGAGAGATTTTGTTTTTGGAATCTATATTAGAAGTGAAAAAATTAATGAGATATTATTAATAAGATATGAGTAAGTTAAATGAAATAGAGGGATTTTTTTCGGATGTTGTCTTGGAATATATCACTTAAGATTATATGTAAGTTTTGCAAGACCATAGTGAGGCCATTAATGATATTTTCTTTTAATGAATGTTGCCTTATATAAAACAAACATTCAAATAAAATGAGTTTTTGATAGATGGATATATTGAGATAAGATAAATGTCTATGTTTGTAAGGTTGTGATCAAAATGTGTGTTTGAGATTATTTGTATAGCATCAATTGATGCCAGTCTTTTGAAACCTTACTTACATTGGATATTCTAAATGTTGTCTACTCATTTCTTTTGTTAGAAGAGAGAGGAGCTATTAAAATGTTCTCTTATGAATAAAAAAAAAAACTGTTATAACAAGTGACTACGAAGTATTTATTTTCTTTAATTGTGTAAAGTAATATGAGGCGTGCTTCTATCTTATGAAAAACATTTTGATGGATAGGTCATGATGACATTAAAGAATTCATATAGAAGACCCCAATTATTAGGCTTAAGGTATGTTATTTTGTTGTTCGTTATTGATGTATTGATGAATTAATTTTGAAAAATGTATATATTATTCAATTGAATAATTTATTTATTTTTGCATCCATTTATTTTTTGATAGAAATTGAATAATTTATTTGCAATTCTATTAATGGCAATTAATTATTTAGACAAACTTTCAAATGAGGGTGACAATGTAAACATAGTAAGGCAAGTAGAAATGAAGGTTTCCTATGCCTTTCTTGAGAGAGAATTTAGCCACAAATATCTTTTAAAACATTTTTTGAATGTTTGCATATAAATCTAGAATTTATCTAAATAATCAATATAAATTTTTATTTCATAAAAAGTTTATATAAAAAAGTTAATGTCATTTTTAAATTTAAAAGCAAATAACTTTATGCTAATTCTAAAAAAATTAATGATAATCCAAATAATTTTAAAATTTAAACTAAATAAATGACTTAATATGATAAATTTAAATGATTTAAATAGATTAACTATTCAAATGAATTTAAATTCAAATTTAAAATTTAAATGTATTAATCCAAATAATTTTCTAAAAATAATCAATGAAAATTTAAAATTAAATTAAAATGATAAATTTAAATAAAAAATGAAAATTGGTTAAATGATCCAAATGAATCTAAATTTAAAAATTAAAATTTGAAATTGATTAGTTATTTTTTGCAAAAATAAAATACTCAAAAATGATGTTTGTATCTTGCATGTCTCTCCAATTTAAAAAAATTGTCTAGTTTTGCGGCAATGGAAGCACTATTGACGAAACTTATGGTGGTTTTGAGAGTCCAGTAGTATGATGAATTTGAGGTGTAGTGACTTGTTCCTTTTTTCTGTGCTCAATCGATCTTTAGTGATCTTGATTGTTGGTGGTAGCTTTTCAATTATATGCCAGAGAATAAAGGAAAGAGCTCTTGCTGGTTGAAGGAGGTTGTCTAAATATTGAAGATTGTTGTCAAGGAAGCCACAAGAATTGTTGTTAACACAATGCGGTCGAGGCGTGGACAATGTAACCAATGTAATTGGTAATCAATGGCTGCTATGCCCTCCTAAGAAAGAAGAGGGGTTGGCTACTCATGTCTTATCAAAACAATGTGCACGCATGCATATAATTCAAGAGTTCATTTAAATCATCAACATCAATTTCAATTATCAAAAGATCTATACAAAAAAAGATGAGGACATTCAAATTTTGAAAGGTAATAAATTTATGTTAAGCCTAACAAGCTAATTTGAAGTTAAATAATCTTAAAATTTAAAAATAAATGAATAAATATGATTAATTAAAAAATAAATTTAAATGATTTAAATAGTAAAGTTAAATAAAAATTTGAGTGGTCAAAATTATCAAAATAAATTTAAATTCAAATTTAAAATTTAAATTGATCAATCAAAGTAATTCTAAACTTTAAAACAAAATAAATAATTAATGATAAATTTTAAACTAAATTTAATTAATTTAAATAAAAGTTCAAGTAGGAAAAATATTATCCAAATGAATTTTGATTTAAATTTAAAATTTATTATTTTTTTCTTAGAAAGTAAAAGGCAAAAAATGACATTTGCATCTTTATCACTCCCTCATTTAGAAAAAAACTTATCCTCAAGTTTTGTGGCGATGGAAGCTCCATTGACATAACTTACGATGGTTATGAGATGAAGTGTATTCGATTGGTTATTTTTTCTAAGTGTGTTGGAGCATTGTCAAACTTGATTATGGGTGGTGGCTATTCGATTATGTGCCAAATAACAGAGAAAGTTCTTACTAGTCAAAGGAGGAGGTTTGGACGAAGCCAATGGCGAATATTGTCAAAGATGCGACAAGACTTGTTGAGGGCACAATGCAACTCGGCATTGAGGACAATGCAGCAAGCTTCATCAGTAATTAATGTCAAAGATGTGTAGATTGTCTTCATGGATAGAGCATTATTCAAAAACTAACTATGCAAATGTAATAAGAAAAGCAAAAATTGAGAAGGCCAGTTATACCCTCTTAAATAGAGAAAAAAGATTGTCTACTTATGTCTCTCCAAAATACTATTCATGAATACATATAATTTAAAACTTCAGTATATGCACAAATGTGTATTGCACTAAAACTATATGCAAACAATCTTATGGTATTCAAATTAAAAATTAACAACTTCATATTAATACTAACAAACTAATCTTAATTCACATAATCTTTAAATTCAGTATAAATAAATGATTAAATATGTTAAAATTAAATAATTTAAATAGTAAATTTAAATAAAATTAAAATAGAAAAAATAATTCAAATGAATTTTGATTCCAATTTAAAATTTAAATTTTGTTAATCTAAGTTATTTTAAAATAAAAACCAAAATAAATAATAAATAATAAATTTAAAACTAAATTTAAAATGATTTAAATAATAGATTTAAATAAAAAATTATTTAAATGAATTTAAATTTAATTTTAAAATTTAAATTCTAAAATTTTAAAATTTATCAATTTTTTTTTGAAAATAAAATATGCACAAAAATAACACTTGTTTTTTTCATTAGTCTCCCACACTTGAAAAAAAACTAGTTATTGTTATTTTGGGGCGATTAAAGCTATGTTGGTGGAACTTATGATGATATTGAGAATATTGAAGGGTGATGAAGTTGAGGTGTAGTGGCTTGACCACTTTTGTTTTTGGAATAATGGAGCACTATAGAACTTGAATGTGGATGGTAGTTGTTTCACGATATGCTATAGAACAAAAGAAGCTCTTGCTACTTTGATGAGGTTGTCTTGACTAAGCAATGAAAATTGTCAAAGTGACAAGAATTGTCGACAATGTAATGCGCAACGACAATGAGGACAATGCAACAACCATTATAAATAGTTGATGTTAAGATGCATTGTGGATTTTCGTTGTGGATAGAGCATGACAATGCTCGCCATGTTACCCAAAATTGACCGCACAAACATAGTTAGAAAAAGTGGTATGGAGATGGAAGGCTACTTATGTCTTTCTAGATAGAGGGATTGATTACATACATCTTTTTAAAATATCGTGTGTGCATGCACATTGATTTATCCAATTCATCATCATTAGTTTTTATTATCAAAAGTCTTATAAAAAGAAAGATTATGGCACTAAAATTCAAAGATTAATAATTTTATACTAATTAAAACAAAATAGTATTTATCAAAGTAATCTTAAAATTCAAGTCAAATAAATAACTAAATATGATAAATTTAAAATTAAATATGAATAATTGTAGTTATAATTTAAAATAAAAATTCAAATGGAGAAAATTATTGAAATGAATTTAAATTTATTAACCCAATTAGTTCTAAACTTCAAAATAAATAATCCAATAAAAATTTTAAACTACATTTATATGATTTAAATAATAAAATTAAATTAAAATTAAATGAAAAAATTATCCTTATGAATTTAAATTTAAATTAAAAAAATTTAATTTTAAAAATTTTCCATTATTTTTCTAGGAAGTAAAATATACAAAAAATGATATTTGCATTTTGTATAAGAATCCCTTGCTCAGAAAAAATTCATCGTTGAATTTTTCAACGATGGAAGCAATCATTGTGGAATTTGCTATGGTGTTGAGAGTATATAGGGGCGATGAATTTGAGTTGCAGTGGTTTGATCATTTTTTCTTTGGCATAGTGGAACATTGTTGATTTTGAGTGATGATTATTTGATTAATGATAGAGGAAGTAGCTCTTGTTTGTTCGAGGAGGTTGTTTGGACGAAGCCAACGATGAAGATTATCAAAGGATTGGCAAATCTTGTTGACTATAGCATGCAGCATAGTGATGAGGACAATTCAATCAACTCTTTTGGTAGTCATTGTCAAAGAATCATTGTCGTGGATAGAACACGTGATGCAAATGCAAAGCGAAGAGGTGGAGAAGGTCTTGTATATCTTACTAGAGATAAAAAATGGATTGATCACCTATACCTTCTCAAAACATGATGCACATATGTACATACTTTAGGAATTCTTTTAAATTATTAACAACGATTTTTATTCCATCAAAATATGGCATTCAAATTCAAAAGTTAATTTAATGCTAATCCTAATAAACTAATCTTATTTCAAATAATCCTAAAATTCAAACTAAATATGATAATTTAAAAAATTTAAATAAGAGATTTAATTAAAAATTCAGATATAAAAAATTATTCAAATGAATTTAAAGTCTAATTTAAAACTTAAATTTATTAATCCTAATAATTCTAAGACAAAAAAATAATCTATGATAAGTTTAAAACTAAATTTATAGGATTTAAATAATAAATTTAAATGAAAAAATATTTAAAATTTAAAATCAATCAATTACTTTGTTAGAAAATAAAATATATATAAAAAACATTTGTATGCTACATCACTGGTTATTTTCAAGATCTTTAAAATATAGACTCTTTTAAACTTTATTCATTATCTTTATGTTATCAGGTGATTTGCACTTAAGTGCCCTTAAGATAAATGACAAGTATTCTATAATTAAATGTTTTTAGTTTCAATTGTTAAAACTTGTAGTAGAGGATGTATTTTGTGACATGTGCTTTATTAGTCCTGCGAATACCTATAAGCTATAAATTACAAAATTACCTATAATATTTTTTTAAAATGCTGAGGGAATTACCCATTGATTAATTATAAAACTAAGTTACAACATTGTCACAAAGAATATGTTACAATTCTAAAATGATGAATTGTCCTTGGCAAGATTAAAGTAATTAAATGTACAAAGGATTATAGACGTTGAGTTAATGCATCATTGACATTAAAGGGAGTGGCAGTAGATCAAGAGGAGTTGCAACTCCACTTCCCTTATTCTTTGTGGTCAAGGAAGCCTTTTATGACTTCTAGAATAGAGAAGTCTGGGTCTCATTCGTGGAATCTTTGGTAGGAAGATTTACTAATCTATTAGATGACTGGATAGTGGTGAGATCTTAGTGAGGGTTTTTACAAAAAAATGGATGTTCGAGTGGTGGGTTGGCCGAAATAGTTATAGTGGAAACAATAGCAATAAGTTCATTAACACATTACACCTTATCATGATAGAAATAAGAGCTATCGTGTATTTGGGTGGATGGATAGGGGACCATGAGGGAAGAGGGGGGTGCTTAGCTTGGTGCATGGGTTTGGTCAAAAGATCCCTCTATGGCTTTATTAGTTCCTTTGTTCATGATCAAAAGGAAAGCATCTTTGTTAGTTACTAAATCACTTGAGAGATGATTTTGTTGTCAAGTGTGGTACTTTAGGTACGATAATAGTTGTTTACTAGTGTGGGACAAAAAGGAGCATGAGCTAAGGTATAGCAATTTTGAATAGATCAGGTCTCCTATTCTATTTGATTGATAAGATTGTCTTTGTTATTGAATAGGAATGTATTTGGAAAGCGCACAAGTGGTGTCCCATTCAACCCAAAATTAGGCAAAGGTGATTTGAGCATGGGTGTCAAACAATTGGTCCATCATAATTGGCTTTTTGACAAAACTTGCAAGCTTTGATAGACATTTAGTGTTTTTGGAGTTTAATCTAGACCATAAATCTATCAAACAAGTCTCATTTAAAGATCAAATTTGTCACTCACCTTTGGAGGTTGAGGGTTCTTTCACATATATTCCAAACACCTGTATGATGGAAATTCACTAGGTTTTCTTTACATGATACTTGATTATAAAAGTTCATAAATCTAAGGTGAAAATTTCAAGACTACCACTTGGCTTTGAAAGCTTTTTTGGTTGCTTCAATAATGTGAGCATAGGAGGTCCTTTTGTCGATGTTTTATTGACAAGGGAGAAATTCTATTGTGGTTTCCTCACTTTGTGATCCTCCAAAGAAGCATTAGTATTGAAATCATGTATATTTGAATTGAACATTGGATTATTTGAATTAAAACCTACTATTAAATGATTCTTGATGGCTCGCCTAGCTTCACCAGCCACCAGCAATGGAAGTAGTTGGCACTCCTTGCTTGGCTTTGAGGAAGACAGAGGTTGTGCATTGGAGTCATATAAAGGGATGTGATTGGCTGCTACAAATAGAAGCAATGTTGCTTAAGTGGAAAGAGTGAGCTCTTTATTAGGAGAATCTATTGTAAGAATAATGAAGTCTCTTAAGACAAATGTGAGGAGGAAGGAGATGGGTAATGTTTGAATTAATTGAAGGTTCACAAATTAGTGGTGGGAGGAGACAGAGGAAATCTTTTCCTTTTCGTCATAACATGCTATGGTGAGGGCAAGGAATGCCAGGTAGCAACACCAATGTGGGAAGCCCTCTTAACGAATCATGAAAACATGCTAAGAGAGAGGGGACTAGTATTAAATATTGGGAAGGTGAGACAGTAAAATGAGGATTGGGTTACCAATGAAGGATCAGTAACGACGGAAAGGAAAGTTGCATGGTTGCTTGCTATTGTAAGAGGCAACAATAGGTGGTGGAGCTTGGTGATCAAAGGGTTGGGGGAGGGGTTGGCGATTGAGTGCCAAGGGTAAGAGAAGGATGGGTTGGTGGTGGTAGAGTGTGCTAGAATGATTGTAGCTTGGGACATGATTGAGTGGTGGATTGGGTGGATATGTGGTGTTGGGTAGAGTTCGAATAGAGCTAAGGTGGGTTGGAGTAGTGCATTAAGTTGATGATGAATGGGGCTAAAGAGGCTGATGTCTAGAGGCAATGAATTGCATGGATGAAAGGTATCGGGCTGTTGGCGTTGGGCAATTGGGTTTTCCTTTTGTTTATAGGACATGTTTCTAGAAAGATAACAAAGTTATCAATTATATGATCAATCTGATTACTTAACAATTGTTTGTTGGGTATGATTGTTCCTTGAAAATATAATTTAATTAAATCATGATCCTTTATTGCAAGCTTGAGATCACAACTTGTCAATGTTGGAAGGTTTTGTATGTTAACAATCTTAGGGATAGAGTGGTATTTGAAAACATTAATTGTACTAGTTTGAAAAAGAAAGGGAAACAAAATATACGATTAAAAGAAGTCAAAGAAAAGAGAGGAAAGCAGGGAAAGCACTGGAAGATGTTACCTTATAGGGTTAGTGATTAATCGTATTATATTCGAGTCAACATTTAAATTATTGCTTTTTCGTAGACACATATTTATATAATGGTTCATTGAACTTTATATGTATTAATGAATCATGGTATTAGCTCATAAATATACAATTTTAGGCTTCATTTGCTAATGCATTTCCTTGCCTTGCTTTTGAAAACACTTTGGCATATTATTATAGTCTTTTTAAAGATGGTGTAGTGACCCTCGCATGAGCACAACGTAGGCTAATGTGACATGTATGATTTGCTATGTCCTCTATTTATGATTCCTAACACCAAAATTGTTTGAGTTGTGTGAAGGATTATACAAATCTTACCCTTTGATTTTTGTGGAGGAACAATATTAATAGCAGTTTTCAAAGAGTATAATTCCACTTGTCAAGTTCTTAACTGAATTGGCCCATGGCATTGTAAGATAGAAACATACCTTAACAATATATGAACAAGATCGCATTTGTATGAGAAATTAAGTACGAAAGCATGCATTTTGGTCCATGGGCTTGCATGGCTGCTTGCTACATTCCATAATAATCCACATATGACCTTTGACCCAACTTGCTATGATTACATTTTTTTTTTCAAGGTTCTGCTGTGCAAATGTCATGCTGTTTGAATGAAACAAACTCCTCGATCTTGCTTATCCGCAATTTATCCATGGAAAAGCATGGTTTTGGGCAAGACATATCTGTCCAATTACCATTTTGAACATGTTTGGCTAAAAGTTGGACACATGATACAGTCCAATTAGATGTGAATTATCTACATTATTTTTCACGAGCTTATTCACCATGAAGTTAGTGGAGTGCAATTGCTTGTGCAGTTAGTTGGGTTGTGATACCATTTTTTTCTAATTTTTTGAATTATGTAATGTGTTTTTTTTGCATGAGAAACATCAAATGCAGAAGGTATGACTTGCATGCAAATCTATTCACTTCAAGTATATAAGCTTCACATGTAAATTGGTTGCATTTTGTTTTAGTACTCATCACTTTATTTAATATAGCAGTTACAAAACAGTATAAATTTGAAGTCATGCTCCTAAAACAGCTTTTAGACAGGTCTTTACTGTTTGGTTTAGTAGCTACTTTTAGTACATTTGATGCAATAATTAGACTATGGTAATAAAACTGCAATAGCAAAAGAATTATTTGAGAATCTATTGCAAATGAAAGTTTTGTAGAGTGTAGGATGAGTTGGGGTGGGAAAATTGTTTGGAACTTCTAACTCGCTTGAGGTTGAAATGATGTGCAAACCGAAGTCATTTTGAGTGGTTACAAATAAATAGGTTTAATTGAGTTAATTTTGAGCTGATTTTGTTTTGGCTTGGCTGGCTTAAAATTGATTAGTTTTCCTTTATAGTAATTGAAGGAATTGAATTCATCTATCATATGCTTGCACAAGTGAATCTCAGGGTCTTTTATTTTTGGTTAAAAATAATAATAGTGCTACAAATTATAATTTTATTTTTCAAAAATGACATTGATATGCAAATTTGAAGAGCATTTAGATTTTAATAATCCTTACATTAAAATAAGAATAAAAGATTTTTTGAATAATTATTGTCTCAAACAATAGAAAAATATCAACAAGTTTTAAATAATATAGATATTTAGATAATGTTATGATTAGATATTAATATTATTGAAATAACAGTCAATCAAATATCACATCAATTTTTTCATAAATCACTCATTTATGATTCTATGTACTCATAACATCCTCATTTGAACAACATATGCATATATTGTATAGGTTTAATTTTCGGTATGATATATGACATTGTTGGTCTTTATAGAACTTGAATTTAGAATTGAGTGAAATTTTTTAAATCATATAACATAAAACACGCTCTTCCATTTCATCTACAGTGCTTGCATCTTTACACTAATATCACCATCTATTGCATTATTTATTTAGGATAAGTAATCTCTTAACTGCTCACTCTTTATGATAAGGTAGTCACCCATTACCATTGCACCATTGCTTTTGTCTTGATTAAACTAAGATTGAAGCAGAATTTCATTTTCAGTTTTTGATTAGTTGGTCTACTAAATGATTTTGATTATATTTTCTTTCCCAAGTTTTGGTTGACACCAGTGATTAGTACGAGAAGAGACATAAACATCTTCTCGTTTGCAGTGTACAAGAAGCATTATCCACCATTATTGTGTGATGAAGTTTGGCGTCTGGAGAAGATTGGAAAAGATGGTGCTTTCCATAAACGCTTGAGCAGCGAGAAAGTCAATACTGTTAAAGATTTTCTAACTTTCCTTGTGACAGATGCAGCAAGGCTCCGTAATGTACTATTAGCTGTTTACGATCAATTTTAGCATCTAACCTCAGCTGCTATATTTGCTTTTTATTCATTTACTAATTTTTGCTTTCTTCCTGTATAAACTGAAAATTCAGATACTAGGCAGTGGGATGTCATCCAAGATGTGGGAGATAACGGTGGAGCATGCTCGAACTTGCATTCTCACTAACCAAATGCATTTGTACTATCCTGAAGGCCAGCAGAAAACTGGAGTTGTTTTCAATGTTGTCGGCGAAGTCATGGGTGTCCTCACCAACCATCAATTCATTTCAATTAATGATCTATCAGATGCACAAAAGGTTAGCTGCCATTTACAACTTTTTCTTTGAGCATTTGTTCGCTCATGTACTAGAGCTTTGTCTTGCACTTGGTTTTCAAGATCAACTTGTTTAAACTCTTAACTTTTGAAATGTGATCGGATTTTGACAATGCCATTTCAAAGCACAGATTTATAAAAATTTTAGTCTTTCAAAATACCATTAAAACATAGTTCAAGTCTTTCACCCAAAAAAACAAACGACTTTTCAATAGCAACTAGTGACAATACCTTTTATACCAACTTATTTATTAATTAGATTAAGATTGAGCAACAGCTGTGTCAAATCAACCCCATGTGTATCAGGTAGAAGCAAAGATGCTCGTCAAAGAAGCCATTCAGAATAGGGAGAAGCTCATGGCCTTCGACATGGAAGGCTTCGATGGTGCCCCTTTGCAAGCATTTCAGGGAAGCATTGCTCCCGAGCCGCATACGATCCCCGAGGGCATCGGCAACTACTATTCGAGTCCGATGAAGACCAGCGAAGGATTTAGTTTTGGCTATCCTGGACTCCCATCGCCCGACATCTTTGCAAGAGATGTGGATGCTTACTCTCATAATGTTGTACAAGGTTTGGGATCCACTTATGAGCCAGAATCCCAGGCTTGCAATCCCCAAATTATACTGGAATGCAGGAATCAGCAATTTTTCGTGGAGGAGAACTTGCAGTACTTTGACCCTGAGATATCTCTGCTATCCGAGACGCTCAGCATAGACTCCGAAGCCGACATAGGCCCAGCAATGGCCAGCTTCATCACGAGAAACCACTGGAGTCCAGACTACGTGTGGAGTATATTGCTGTTGGTAATGAAATGGATATTTTCCATAAAGAAGAAAGTTGCTACAAGGAAGTGGTCCTATCAAAAGGAGAAGTTTATTATGACCAAAAAACAGAGGCTTGTTTGAATAAGTTGATATGGGAAGATGTTAGATCACAGCATAGGCAATAAGTTCTATTACAGATTGTAGACTTCTGAGCTCTCTTGCTGCTCCTAATGAATGTACATATAACATAGTTTTCCAGAGGGCAGCTTCTTCCAGTTTTGCTCGAGGTTTACTTTGCCATGAAATAAGTTCTAAGTCCTGTATATATGCTGCTTTGTATCTGCCACTTATATACTACAGTGGCTCAATGTGTTTGTTTGGTTTGGTGGTTGTAATTTGAAGGTTTTTTTTTTTAGGGTTGATATGTTATAGAATAATTACTGAATAAATTGGAATACATGGTGATCCTGTTAATTCATTATGAAAAATATGTTTGTAACTTTTTTTAGGATCTGTAACATTGTTTTTTATTTTTGTATTTTTTGTGTTGTGAAATGCATATTATTATTATTTTTGTAATTTGAAATGATTAATGTCTTTTCTTTCGTACTTGTGATGTGCTATAATTCTTGCTAATCAGAGATGAATATTTGAGAGTCATCTATACTGTTCGGTGTTGTGAAGGTTTGAGTCAAGCACGTGATAGTTTTCTCGGCGGGGCGTGTCACGTGCCTTCTTCACGATGTTTTCTGGATATAACGGCTACAAAGGAGCATTTTCGTCATATCAGCGATTTGAAAATATTGGCGAGCGGCGGAATTACGGAAGTGATCTCAAAAGCTTACGCCGCTGGTGAGTGGGAAGTCCACTCGAGGTTCTTCCGATTTGCCCTTTCGTTTCTTGAAATGGAAGGGCTAGAGCGCTAGATCCCGCTTCCAAGGTCGAATTCGGTTGAGGAAGAAGCAACTACTGGACCAACGAAGCGAGGCGAGCGGATTAGAAAGGAGGATGCAAGATCTCTTCGGATCGGTTCGGCGATCCCTTGCACTCCGTGCAAATCCTGTTGGGAACGAGGATGGCGTCGGCAGTCGCATTGCGGAGAAGATCGGCAGTTGTCTGAGGAAATCGCGGGTGGGATTGGGGTTAGGGTTAGGTTTCCCCCACAAACTGTCGACGGCTCTGTCTTCGCCTCCCGCAGAGGCGACCAAGGAAGAGGCACCTTCAATCCGGTGGAGGAAGGGGGAGCTCATTGGTTGCGGTGCCTTCGGACAGGTCTACATGGGGATGAATCTAGATTCCGGGGAGCTGCTCGCTGTGAAGCAGGTTTCGTATTGCATTTTCCGAAGTTATTTCACTTTCGATGTCTACAGATTTACTACTGCCCTACCTTGTACAGGTTTTGATTGGGACGACCAACGCTTCCAAGGAGAGGGCCCAAGTTAGATTCGTTCCTTCTTTTTCTTGTATTTGTACTCTTTTTCCCTAGCACCAACAAAAAATTCTTGATTTTAATGGGCCTTGAACAAAAACCTAAATTTGATTCCTTCCTTATTCTACCTCCTGCGTGTAAGAAGGCTCATGTAAGGGAGCTTGAGGAAGAGGTGAAGCTTCTAAAAAATTTGACACATCCAAATATAGTTGTAAGTTCTCTACTTGGCTTGAACTCTGATAACGCCATTTCTGATCCACAAAGTTAAAATATCTTTCCTTTGATGACTTGTAGAGATACCTGGGAACTGCGAGGGAGGAAGACACACTCAACATCCTATTGGAGTTCGTACCTGGTGGGTCCATTTCTTCGCTTCTTGGGAAGTTTGGATCATTCCCTGAGCCTGTAAGCACAATAGTTATTTAATTTCACATGTTCCCTTAGCCTGTAAGAATTATAATTATTTAGTTTAACATGGCTCATAGTCAGTTTCTCAATTGCTATTCCTTTTACTGGGCTCTCTTTTAAGCAGGTTATAAAGATGTACACCAAGCAATTATTGCAGGGCCTAGAGTATCTCCATAAGAATGGAATCATACATAGGGACATAAAGGTACTTAAAATGCTTTACTTGGATATAATCTTTTTGATTACTTGTAATTGGTCAAATACTCAAAATTTTCCCAACTTCAGGGTGCAAATATCCTTGTTGATAATAAAGGCTGCATCAAACTAGCTGATTTTGGGGCATCTAAACAAGTTGTCAAGCTGGTAATGTGCTAGATAAAGCTTTTGGTCTTTTTGACATGCTTTCTTGTCCTTGTTGTTGACTTATATTCCCCAAGATTTTGTATTGAAAAGGCTAAACATAATGTTATTTTGTAATGCTATACTCAAAATCTGGGAACTTTCTAATGGAATTTGTG
The DNA here is from genome assembly GCA_023846275.1 of Vanilla planifolia. Lineage (NCBI taxonomy): Eukaryota > Viridiplantae > Streptophyta > Magnoliopsida > Asparagales > Orchidaceae > Vanilla > Vanilla planifolia. The sequence goes on along the minus strand of CM043874.1, from coordinate 12,739,513 downwards.
GATTAATAGCTTTATACAACTTTTTCAAGTGTTGCATCCTTGCTCAATTGCATTGATGGTATAACTATTAATGAGTATCTTATATTTTTCTGGTTCAATTTCTTACCAGAACCGAACTTTTGATTTTAGATACTAAGAATCTTACTGCACCTTTAACAATTATCATTTAGTTGATCAATTTCATGAAAATTTCTTTAGGCAACAATGACAGCAGCGAAGTCAATGAAAGGCACTCCTTATTGGATGGCCCCAGAAGTGATCCTTCAAACGGGGCATAGCTTGTAAGGATGCAAAAATTCTTGTTCATTCCTTTTATCCTGTCACTTGATTCTGAAATTAAAAAAAAAAATTTTGACTTAAGATCTAGTGTGCATCTTAGATTTGAAGTTTGCCATCATGTTTACCATAGTGAATCAGCAATATGCATTTTTTGCAAGAGAACTTATCTTGGATATTTGCACTATGGATTTAAGCATATATATGTTTACATTTTGAAAGCTAAGTACAAAGCATTGTCACCAATATTTTGCAATGTCCAACCTGCGAGCATTGTAACTAATTTTTTTGTATTACTATTGATTTACTATTTCTCCAGTATCCTTGTTTCAGGAGTTAGACGAACCATTATAAGATCTCTTATCCTGGGACCTGCATCCACCCTTGTCATGACAAGTTTTCTTTGTGCAATCCATGCATGTGTTGTGCAAAATTATGTACACTTTTCCTAATCCATATAATGGTTGATATAATTAATTGTTTGACATAATTGTTGACCTTTTTATGGAATCATTATAAGCAAGTTTTGCATTTTCTAGAACTAAGCATTAATTTGATTTGTGATAATTAACTAAATACTATAAAAAATTTCCCAAACTATTATGTACCTCGTCCAGTTTCCCTATCCATTTGTAGGTTGTATGCTTTACAAAATTACAACTTAGTGCATATAAGCCTTTGCAAGGTCTTTCTAGAATAATAAATTAATTTAACATTCATATTTGATACTAAAACCTTGGGGTATACCATATCACTAACAATTTTTTACAAGAATAGCTCGACGATACTAGATGCATCATCAATCATACTAAATGCTGGAAAATGCACCACCTATGAAAATGCATTTGCTTTAAAAAGAATAGTGCTTTCTGTTAGCACAAGGTATATCAAAACAAAGTTAATACTAACATCCTCTCATGATACCTTTGGTATAGACATTGACTATCCAACATATTTGGTACACTTTGAAGTCTGATAAACCTTATAATTAGTGATGAGCAACTTATTTCTTAAGACACATCCAATAGAATTCATCTTCTACTAACATTGTGACATTATATCCAAAGTGCCCAACAAAACTTCTCACATACATTTTGCAAATAAGAACTTTCCTTAATGAAGAATGAAAGCAAGATTGGTTCCTTTTAATCAAGATCCATCATGAATCATATAATCGTGCATTACTTTTTGGAGCACGACAAATCAATCCAAAATCTATACATTTATAATAACGTTCTTACATCTTATCAAACCTAGTAACAATAATTTTCATAGGTGTGACACAAGCAATTTAGCTTAAAGCATCCTCAATCTTATTATCATTACCATGACCATGTATTAGCAAACAAATGCATTTTTATTTATATTTGGTGCTATGATTACTATGATTGAGCTAAACTTTTTTGTTTTTATAAATTTTTAGCCAATCATTGTAAACACATAATCTCATGAATATTCATGAGTTCAAGCCAATTTATAATAGCTCTTTGTATTCTTGATTTACTTTATTTCTTTCAAAAGACAATAAAGTACAAAAATAGTACAATAAACATACACTTCTTTTTTATAATTTTAAGAACATGACTCTTTTGAGATAGTTGTGTTACTTATCACCTTGTCTAGTTTTAGTTTAATGATACCCATTTTTTCAATCAACCTTTGAAAGATGGTTGCTCCACACAATATATTCATCATATAGGAATAGGAAATTGTTAATGATAATTTATTAATGATAGTTCTATTATCAATACATATATAGCAAGAGCTATCTTTCTTGGGTTTTAACTTTGTAGGAACAACATTGCTACTTATACTCTCTTTAGTTAATCCACACTATATCAACTAGTCTCCCTACTTTGGTTAGGATGCTCTCTTGGATTGTAATAGGTTAGTTTGATGAGTACATTAGAACTAGATCTATAATTGTGGATGATAATTTTGTGGATAATTTGTCATGATGAATCCCTTTGTACTCCAATATTCTTCTAACTTCTTTAGGTAAAACTCCAACATCCACTTCTACAATTCTAGACTACAACGAAACCACGAGTTTGCCAATTATGAGTTGGGCGCTTTAACCTTCGAATCATTGCTATTGGACTCGGACCTATTCTGAAAAAGTCGAGGTATTTCAAATTTTTTGTTGACACAGACAAAGTAAGAGAAAACCAATTTTGATGTGTACTAGATGAAAATCAATCTATTCATTAAAAAGAAAAAGAATCAATTCGATACATTTCTGATGTACCTTTAGATTGAATTATTCGAATTCTTATTCCAATCAATCAAATTATTGTTCCGATCAATTGGAAAACTAGTCTCGATTAATACCTAAAAAATGGATTTATATCCAAAACATTACAATTCTGGGAATTTAAAGAAGTTTGAATTCGAAAATTTTTAGGTCGGATACCTGGAAGGAAGAAAAAATCGTGGTTGGGAAGGTCATAGTAGCAAAAGCCATTGGAATTTCAAGAGTTGGGATTACTCCCCGTGAGTTTCAGTATAAAGGTATGAGAGAAATATTATCTAGTGGTTTAGAAACATGTGAAGTGTATGGCTAACCCAATAACGAAAGTTTCGGAAGGGGAGATGCACTCTTATCTTCAATGAATAGCCCGACGAAATTTTCATTTGACAGATTCGGATTTAGAAACTACGTATCGATATCAAATACAAAATTAAATTCGATCTACAACGATTTTGGATTGGCTCAAAATTCTAAATTCTATTTATTCTATTTAGTTTAGATTCAGGAAATGAAAAAAAATCTGATTATAAATCTGAAAGAGGTTGACAATAAGTTCTTTCCAAATTTTGGGTCTAGAAAAACAAGTAATTTTTTCTGGGCCATATTGAGTCTATGATTCATATTTCGTCAACCGATTTTTCCTAATTTACATTTTTGTTGAAAAAATCTCCATCGTTTACGACTAGGACTATCGTGGTCAATTTTTTTCTGATCCTTCGAGAAAAGATTCCGAGAAGTAGAAAGAATGAAAATCCCCATTCAAACTGAAGAAACTTATTCAATGGTCACTGCTAACCATTTTTGGTCCCAAATCTTTGGAGTTGTATTATATTATATTTCTTTTTTTTATTTTATATTATTATATTATATTTATTTCTTTTATTTTATATTATTATATTATATTTATTTCTTTTATTTCATTCATTATTTGGTAGTTGATAAGATTAGTTTAGTGAATCACTTTTTTGGTTCCCAATCGGAATGGAGGTATAATATCAACCACCTGACACCCATTTTTTGCATCAACTATGGTTAAAGATCTGCAATATCTAGGTCACAATTTGTCACTATTGGACCATGTATTTGGGAAAATCTAATTCGTGCTGATTCTTTCCCCAACTAACGAAAATAAATCATGGAAAATTTTAATCTGGAGTCATAAATGACTCCCTGTCTAAAACCCTAATGCTCGATTTAAATTCCTTCTTATGTATTATGTGTAGCAATTTTTTGTGCTCTATAGACCTGTGTGACTCCATCTATATGTGATGAACCCAACTTGAACTTTCACAAAACAAGAGTAATTTTCTTACCATTAACTCTATATGAATAAATGTTGGCTTTATCATTGTGGCTCACTTCAAGGCCAACCACCAAGGCTTACCTAGTAATGCATATGGAACCTCTCACTAAGTAAAACATCTATTTGTTAACAATACAAAACATGTGAAATGCATTGGCCTTAGATTATATTGATATCTAAGTATATACTCTTAGAATGAGAATGAGACAAGTTGTTAGGATATGTATAAGGGATATGAAACCTTTCATACTCTATCCCTGGTTAGAATAAATTTTAGAAGTTTGTTATAACGTTACATTGGTTATGTTAGGCTATTATATAGTCTAATTCATCAATTATAGTATTTCATAATGTAGATAATCTTTTTGTTTTTTTTTTCAATGATCGATTAAATAGCATTGCCTCAAGTTTCCTTAATTTTCATGGCTCTGCTAACATATAGAGTGTTGGTTATACAGTTATCATTAATGGTATTTCATGATGTAGAGAATCTTTATGTTTTTTTTTAAATGATCGATTAAATGGCATTGTCTTATGTTTCCTTAATTTCCATAGCTCTGCTGACATATGGAGTGTTGGTTGTACGGTTATTGAGATGGCTACTGGGAAACCTCCATGGAGTCAACAATATCAAGAGGTTAACTACATTTTTTTTGTCCTTCTCTATCCCTTAAGCCAAATTATGTACAATTGAAATTTGCTATAGTTCATTCGGTGGCTTATCTAGCTAAAAAACAAGCAGGTTGCTGCTCTATTTCATATTGGGACTACTAAATCACATCCTCCAATTCCAGAGCATCTTTCTTCTGAGGCTAAGGATTTTCTTTTGAAATGTTTACAAAAGTATGTGGACGTTATTTTTCTTGCTCAACTTAGTAACTTTAAACTAGTTCTTGTCCATAATTATGTTTTTAAATGATTTCCCTTACATGAGATATGCAATCTCTTCATTTATTTAGATTATTTTTTAAATTGATTAAAATTGGTAATTGCATCGGTTAAAAATTAGGGTAGATCGTGTTCCTAACAAGTCATAGAAATAGTTCAAAATGTTGCAACTCTTCTTTGTTATGCTGTATTGTATTTTTGATTTATCTTAATGATATACTACCATAGTTGTTTTTCCAATCGTAGGATATTGTGGTCAATTTTAATTAATATGCATTATTTTATGTTTTTGCATGAATTTTTTTATTGTTCTAAAAATCAATTATTATTAAAACCACTTAGACATTCTTTCCCAATGAAAAAATTATAAATGTTATGGCTAGCTTTGCTTAGAAAGAAAAATGTGGTAGAAAAGTTCTAGTTAACAATCTAAGTGATGCAGTTATATCCTACTTGTTAAAATATGTCTTATCTTTTTAACTTTGAAATGATAATTTCTTAGTTTGAGGGAAGTTGATTAGGAGCGTCAAACTCTACCACTCTGTTCTTTCTAAAAGAAAGAGAAATGTGATAGAAAAGCTCTAGTTAAGAGCAATCTAAGTAATGCAATTATATCCTACATATTCAAATATGTTCTATCTTTTCAATTTTGAAATGATAATTTCTTAGTTTAAGGGAAATTGATTAATAGCTTAAAACTCCACTCTATGTTCTTTTATAATACTAGTATTAAGTTGCAACAATAATTGTAGTGTTTTCTTTTTTTTATTTTAACTTTTAGTTGCAAAGAAGTACATCTTAAATCAGTCTTAATTCTAGTTGAATAAAAAATGATGAGTGCTTAGTTTACTATATTATTAAAAGAAAAATATTACACAAAAAGAGAGGACTAAAATACAAAGCATAAGTTATTTGAAAGATCATTATACCAAAAGAAAAACCATCGAAAGAGCATCTTAGAGCAAATTCAAAGAATTATAATGCCAAGCTAGATATGATACATAGCATAACCAAATTCAAAGAACCAAGATCCACTAATGGAATATCAGAATAATATCAATTTTGATATTTGCCAACACAATCTCCTATGAAGTTGAATGCCCACAAAAGAGTACTAGCATTAAGTTCCAGTAATAATTAAATGTTTCTTTTTTTATTTGAACTTTTAGTTGCACATAAGTACATCTTAAATCAGAGTCTTAGTTCTAGTTGAGTAAAGAAATAGTGAGTATTGGATTCACTATATTATTAGGAGAAAAATATTACACAAAAAAGGAAATATTAAAATATCAAAACAATAGTCATTTGAAAGATCATTAGACCAAAAGAAAAATCATTGAAAGAGCATTTTATAGTAAACTCAAAGAACTAGAATGAGCCAAACTAGATATGATGTAGAGCATAACACAATTCAAAATTCATACACTCTTATGATTTGTTATAGAAGAACCAAGACCACTAATGGAAGATATATCAATTGTGATATTTTCCAACATATTCTCCCATAAAGTTGAATGCCCACAAAAGAGTCTCTCATTCCTTTCCTTCAAATGTTTATAATGATGTAATTTTGGTTCTCTTAAAGGCACTATGAGTAGAGGTGAGGAACAAAATAGCCTATTGGAGAGATCAAGTTCAATTAATCTCCAAAATGAGTTTATTAAAGATGCTTGTATTGAAACTTTCATCCAAAAAGGAGATGGTCATACAAATTTGGCTAGAAGTTAGAAAGCAAAGGACATTGGATCCAAAGATCAAACTTATTGCAACATTAGAAAACTAGAGTTTAACATGAATAGTACACGCTATATCTAGTTTTGCATAATACATTTGTAGTGGTTAATGTCAATTTTGATGTTTGCCCTTATACAATCTTTCATGGAGTTGATTGTCCACAAAAGAGTCTCTTATTAATTTCACACCAAATGTGTAAACAAGTGTGCATAATGTAATTTTGTTTTTCTTAGACATAGTATGGATAGATTTGAAGAACTAAATAACTTATTTTGAGAGATTAGGCCTAGTTACTCTCTAAAATGAGACTATTAAGATACCCTTATTGAATTTTCATCCAAAAAAAGATGATCATGCAAAGTCAACAAGGAATCACAAAGGATATGAGATATGAGACAATCTGATTGTAGTATTAGAAATTTGGAATTTATCATAAATAGCCATTGTCATACATATTATATTTAGTACTTTATGTTTTGAAACAAACAAAATAAAATAAGTTTTAAAAGATTGTTTTTATGAAAAATATCAAAGTTAGAGATTTATAAGAACAAATATTATCAGTATCTTTAAGTTGGTCCTTTATGTAATTTACTCATCATCATTAGGATGGCTTAAACAAGCAAACACCATTTTCTAGAAAACGTCCAAAAATAAAATAAGTCTAAAAGATTGCTTTTATGAAAAATATCAAAATTAGAGATTTATAAGAACAAATGTTATCATAGTCTTTAAGTTGGTCCTTTATTTAATTCACTCATCATCACCAGGATGGCTCTAACAAGCAAAACCATTTTCTAGAAAATGTCTAAAAATTATATTAAGATAATTACATTGCACCCAATCTACCCACAAGCCTATAGATTGAAAAATCTTCAAACTAGCTTGCATAATGTGAGATTTGTTGATATGAAGAGGATAAAAAGTACCATAACCTTAAGTCATTTTGGGATGCATGTCTTGCCAAGCAATGGTGTTATATTTCTTATCAATGCTACGCATTACAAATTTGGAACAAATACTATTTATCTTTTGTACAATTGCTTTTGAGATAGAGAAAGCCTAACATTAGAAGTGCAACATATCTGTGATGATGGTTTTTGTATGTTGAAGCCTATCAACGAGTGAAAGTAAACAATTGATTCAACCACTAACTTTAATTTGAATCTTTTATGAGCAAAAAGGAAGACTCAATTAAGTGATTAAAGGAAACTAATATGCTTTGCTAAAGTTTACTTCAACTCCATTTGAGAAATAATTGAAAACTTTAGCTTATTAACTTCAACAACAAAGTTAAAGCTTCTCAATTACTAATTTGATGTAAAAGATGGTCTTCTTATTAGCCTTTTCAAAATCATAAGATCATTGGCCAAAATTAGTTGTCTGAGCAAGTACAAAACAATGAGTGAAAACGCTTTGGTAATATCAATTTTCACACAGAATGTATGCTTGGATGAGATGAAGTTGAAGTTAATTGTTGGCTCAATTGCTAATCAAACATTATCCACAAAATATATGGCTTGTATGAAAGTAGTCTTGGAAGCATGAATGATTTTTGGCATCATATGTTGAATTGACTTAGCGATAATCTTTGGAATGATTTGTAAAGAAAAGTGAATAATGATATAGGCCAATAATCATTAAATGTTGGAAGCATTATTGGACTTGGGGATTAGCATAACGACAATGGCTTAAAGGATTGCTCAACAACTTATAAAAAGAGAAGGCATATGATATGGCTTCATTGAGATTCTTTCCATGATGGTAGTGAAGAATCCAACAACAAAACCATTAGGCTCATAGATGATTTGTTTTTTGAGTTTTTTTTATAGCATGAATAATTTTCTTCACATCAATATTTGTCCATTAATACCTAATTAGTCAAGCTAAGAGAGTAAGAGTACAAGACAACCAAGTATATATCGCAATGAAATGGTTCACAACAATATCTACTTGGTTTTAATGATATGTTATGGCTTAACCATCCTCTAAACATAATCTAAGAGAATTTTAGCTCATATATTTTATTTTGTTATATTAATAATTATGTTCTTTTTATGGGACTTGAGGATGAAGCATAATGGCAATGGCTTGAAAGATTACTCAACAACTTATAAAAAGGGAAAAACATACTATGGCTTCAATGATCTCTTTCTTATGATTGGTTTGAAGAACTCATCAATGAAACCATCGGGCCCACAAACGATTTGTTTTTTGGAGCTATTTTCATATCAAGAAGAATTGTCTATGCATCAATATTTGTCCATTACTTTTAACTTCTTCAAATGATAGGACTTAAATTAATCGGGCTATGAGAGTAAGAGCATAAGTGCAACCAATTATATCTCTCGATGAAATTGTCGATAATGAGATTTACTAGGGTTTTATGATATGTTATAGCCTAACTATCCTCTAAATATAAACTAAAAGAATTGTAGCCTAAGAATAGTTCAACTGTTTTAGATAATTAAGCTCTTGCCTAATTTCTTGTCCTTGACAACAGTGAATGGAAGTTAAGCTTGTAGAAATATTATTGTGGATGCTAACCAACTCTGCATATTTCATGTTCAATGATTCCTTCAATGGAGGGGAATATTCAATTATTAAACTTGTTTGACTGGCATCGTTAATGATGCTGTGAGACTGCTATAGGTAAACCCATTGTGCTTCATTGGTTCCCTTTCAAAATACCTTTTGTGAAAACTCTCGAGTGTCCATTCAGCCAGCGGTCAAACCTCAGCTCTCATTAAATTTAATAGTTGATTGACTTTTGGGGCAAGCTTTAGCTCATGATGCAGCTTTATGCACGAGCATTTGCAGGCGTAGGGTGTACCACCATGCTGCTGTTTACCACATTAATCTGATGCTTCTGCATGTCATAATCTTTAACTGTTATTCCAATTTGTTTTATTTGTGCATCCTATGCATGTTAAAATTGTTTTGTTAGTCAGTCCTTTGATTGTTGAAGATGGATACTGCAACAAAATTGTCCTATGTTCTTGTTTATTTTACTTTGCTACGGAACTCTTTAGCAGCATGCATTTTGAATTTGGGTTTTGTAAGTACATCATGATGTTAAGCTGCATTTAGGCGTTTAAGGATAGGTTCAATTGATCGTCTTCCAATCATGAAGAATTTTGCCATAGTTAGTGTTCTCCTTATTGAGGTTTTTGAAGGGTATTTCTCATCAAGATAAGGAGCCCTTTTTTTCTGTAATCAAAGTTTGATCCTAATGCATGCAGGGAACCAAACTTGAGGCCATCTGCTTCAGATTTGCTCCAGGTTTTCTTAAATAAAAAACATTGCTCATTGAAATATTTTATTATCTAATAAATGAAGTACGAACTTTACCGTTCTTTAAACTTTGAGGCAGCATCCTTTTGTTGCAAAGGACGTTGAAGATTCATCACATCTAGGTCCTTGTTTAGCCATGGTAATTCCCTTTCTACTGCATGCCTGTTATTCATTATCTAGTAATAATGTTTATTACTGTAATGACTCCTGTATCAGGATTCTACGACAAGCATGGTTCCACCCTCCAAAACTTACACAAAAGATATGTATGTCATTAATAAACTCAAACATCTTTTATGAAATTTTACTTTTCTTCTTAGCACTAATCCAAGTTCAATCTGCAGAAGTTTTGGATGTGACGATCACAGTTTGGAAGGGTACTTTGAGCATATTTCTGACCTCAGACCTATTTGGGATAAAAATATCAATGATGATAATGACTTGTGTCAAATTTTTGAAAATAATACACTTCCAACGACTGAATCTGTAATATTCATATCGTTGATTTATGTTTGAGTTATATTTATACACTTTATATTATTTCATGCAGTTCATGTGATTCACTAATGGTAATCTCTTTTTATTGAACCTAGAGCTTCAATCCCATGTTAGAACCGCTTGATGAATTGTCATCCAAATCTATTGCAAACTATGAACAGCTAAGAACATCTAAAAAGGCGGAGATCAAGTGCATATTTCCATGTGAGCCTACTTATGAAGAAGATGATGAAATTATAGAATCAAGGATCAGAGCTTTCCTAGATGAGAAGGTATATCATTCCATTCTATCAAACTATTGGTTTTCTAGCAGATAAGGAGAATAGTTAAAAAAGATGATGTTGATCAGATATGGTGCTTGTTGTTCCTTTTGAAATTTGGAGTGTTTATGGATTCTAATTCTGTGGCATACTATCATTTCATATTCCACCTAGGCCTTTGAGCTAAAGAAGTTGCAAACTCCACTTTACGAGGAGTTTTTCAACAGTTTAAGTGCCATTCCAGAAGAATTTGACAGGAATGCAAGAGATGAATATGGTGCAGGAATCAATGAGCTGTGCTCAAAAAGCACAAAACCATCTCTTAACAAGATTACAGGAAACTCTAATTCCAAATGTGCCCAGACCCAAACTAATGGTAGCCCGAAAGGTTCAAAGAGTGGTCTAGAGAGAAATTCGGTTCTTCAAGAAATTCCTTCTGTTCAACTCAACGAATGGGGAGGAGGACTACTTCAAGGTTGTCAACTGGAAGCAGATAGTCCAAGGTTTTGTCAAACTGTCATTTACTATTCCTTTAACCTTCATTTACTTCATTTATTCATATGGCATAAGCAAATGTGGGCATACCGAAATTCCATCTTTTGGGTAATAAGTTTCTAATGTGTGCTTTACAACATTTTGAACCCAAGAGCCACAGCATTATAACTATACAATGAATTGAACTGATAGGCTCAAGAAATGGAGAGAAGAGCTAGACCAAGAGCTTGAGAAGCAGAGAGGTATGTTTTTGCTTTTGAGTTGTTTTGCCATCACCCGACATAATATGATCACTAATGTTTAGTTTGAACTCAGAAATTCGGCAGGCTAGTGGAATTGGGAAGATTTCTCCATTACACAGATGTGGAAGCAGGAGGCAAGATCGAATGCTGTTCATGTCTCCAGGGAAATAATGAGTGTCTGAAATGAAGTTCTTAGAAGTTTTCTAGAGCAATCCCCATACAAAGCAGCCGATTTGATGCACCTCATGTATATGGATATGTTTTGTTCAAGTCTATTTTTTGATGTGGACTTTTATTTTATTAGCTGATTTGATAGCCTCCTGAACATTACTCCCAGTGGCTGCAGCGAAGTGTTCAGCAGTGATTCCTATGATTTTGTGCCTCTTTTTTTTTAGATTTTTTTGTTTTTGCTACACACTTATGAAGGGATGAGATCCTTGTAACATGCCAAACTATTTGTAATAAGATGCTAATATTTTTCTGAAAAAATTGTTGCGAATTTCAGTGATGTTATTTTGAAAATATAACTTGTGAAACTTGAGCAATATAATATTTTTGTTGTTTTTTTTTCCCTTATGTGGAGGAAGATTTACTTCTTCTGGAGCTGAATAGCAGCCAGACAGATCGTCTTATGCTTTAATTGTTACTGGGTTTCAAGGATCTACTAGGACAAAAGGAACTGGAAGAGGTAGCTGCACTAGAATTGAAAGAAACTAAAGGTTTCAAAGGCACAGATTATCCTGACCTCTTTTTTTTTTTTTTTTTTTTTTATTGACTCAATAATTACCAATGCTGATTTACACCAACCAGACTAATAATAACCATGTTTCAAGTTTCAAAATTCAATTCAGCAGAATAGGAGAACTGATTTACCTAAGTCTCACTCAAATCAGCTTGACAGCTGAATCAGTAATACATTACCCTATAGTAGATATATGATTAAGAACTAAAAAACATAAACTATAGACAAAAATGGTTACAACCTCAATAGGGGAGTGATCGTAGTTTTAAAAGTTAAAGAATATACGAGTTGTTATCAAGGTAAACAATACCTCTAACCAAGTCATAGAGGAGAATGCCTAGCATCTACTTTCATTTGTTGTGATTTGAGTATGAACTATAATACCACACCCTGATTTGCAAACATTAAATTGACAACACAAATGGCCAACTTTTTCATAACATACATCTTATAACTTAAGAAATTAGAAATACAAACATAAACCTATTTACACATTTACACAATTATATACAACAACTTTTCCTTAATTTTTATATACCAGTTCCATGAATCTAGCTTTAAACCATGACTTTACTTTTTTTACCTAGTCTTCATGTTCTGCAACTTCAAGTCATTGAGGTGGAGAACATTTCCCACAAAATAACTACATAAATAAATAAATTAGATACCCTCCATCCATTTTTCAGTTAAAAACGTTAATAGTGACTTTCTACACGTGCAAATGTACCAATAGTCTATATTAGCCATATTTCAATAACCTAACGTGGAAATATTTCTGAGTTTTCTTCAATAATCTTCAATATAGCCATTTTTACAGACTAACAACTTTTCCCCTTTAGGCATTGAATTCCAAATTACATTCTTTTCAATCATGGAAATTTCCTTCCTCATAACAGTTTCCTTCATAACATATTGCCATTCCTCGTTCTTAATTGAGGAATGCCAGTAGGCCTAATTCGAGAAATCTAGTTTAAAATGTCTAAAATATGGAGGGCTAGTATATATTTTCTATCGTGATTTCTTGCATTTTCCATGACTATAAATTAAGATAGAATTATAAAATTTATGCAACCCGTTGCTCCACTGTATCCATTTTTGCATTTGATTGTGGTCAGACCTGAAGTTCTTAGAACATGAATGACTTCTGATGAAAAATTTCCATTTGTGCAATGAGTTGTCACCATGATTATTTTAAACATAGGCCAATCAAAAGATATAAGTGGAAACTATTAAGTTCTTTGGATACCTTCGTTGCAGCTTGTTCAAATGTGCGTATCAAATTATAAGTGGGAACTATCAATTTCTTTTGATAAGTTCATTGCAGTTTGTTCAAATGTGCTGCTTTCTAAGGCTAACATCAGCCAAGTAATAATCAAGTATCTTGTGTGCTATAATTCCATCCTACAATTGTTTGGGCTAGCTATGACATAACAGAATGATGGAACCTATGTTGTTGGAAAGCTCGAAAGGGATATAGAAAGCAGCAGTCTATATAATTCACAGAAAGCAATCCCAATAGAGGTGAGAAATACACACTTCTATTCTGCAACCAACACCAAAAACGCTGGAAACCAGCATAAACATAATGGAGTTGTTTCCCTAATTCTGGTTTACATTTTGCATAGCACACAGTTTATATTTCTTGATGGCAGATATGCAAAGCTAAGCTGGTCAATGTTCCTTTCAAGACACTGAGTATTCAAAAGCTTTTCTAGCTCGAATTCGATATGCCAAGTTTGTTTTAGTGGCTTAAAGTTGCATTATGGTGCATATTTGTGGGCAGTGCTTCAAACTGATCAAACAATTAATTATATTTTGAGAAAAAGCTCTCCAACAAGTTACTAGATTGAAGTTTCAACAATTAGTGTTCCCATATGGCACATATCACACAATATTTTTAATACGATTATAATATTTCCAACAACATGAACTCATGTTTTCTCTCGCTGCTGTTATATGAAAGAAGAGTTTATATTTGGTTCATAAACACTCACAGTTAGGCAACAATATTCTTACAAAGCAGAATGTTTTCCAGATAAAATTGTTGCTATCTGTCTAATGATGGGTACCCAATGTAAAAACCAGACATCTGGGTTTACTTATCTCACTATAAATATCACCATCATAAATTGGGTTGTCATTTTTCTTAATACAACTTTTCCTTGTTCAACTAAATGAAAATTAATTTGTATTGAAGATTCCTTCTCTTTTATATGAAACAAGTTCCTTCAACAGCAATTATTGGCAACAAAAAGAAAAAGCTACTCTCTTCAACCTCAAACTTTGCCTCTTGCTAATTTATAAATAGCTTTGGTGGCTTAGATGATTCTTAGCCTATATTTCTCGATATAATCAATCACTGATATTATATATATAAAAAGGCCACTCTACCATCTTATCCACATACACTACAATTTGGGGACATGGATTAGTAATGAAACTAACATTTATATATTTAATATACTTTCTATTATACATAATGATTTATTCATATTATAAAAATTAAGTCATCTGTGAATCCAAAACTAAAGAAAGTAGAGAATAATCATTAAATGATATCCGAATGAAGAAATTAAAAAGTAACTCTTTGTGAGTTCTAGATTGAAGGACATAAAGATGAGAAGTTCAACATCAAAAAAAGAGGAAAAGTTTCTAAACTACTTATATAAGATTATAGTCTTAAAATATTAATCGTATAGGACCACCAAAGAGGGATAACTCTCTCGACATAATGATATTAGAGAATGATTGTGTGTGTGTGTGTGTGTGTGTGTGTGTGTGTGTGTGTGTATATATATATATATATATATTAAATTATTAATATCCAAATTTCTATTGTACATAATGCTTCCAAAAAGGACCACAAATAAAAAAATTTCTACACTAAGACTAGTGGTAACCAGAGGACTCTAATTACTAACATTCCATTAGAGCTTACAAGTTCCAAGAACCCTTGTAGGACATGTAGCATTCCTCAAGAAACCATTAATGCAAGAGATGAAAGAATAGATTCTATCGTCAAAGACGTGGATATTGCTACTGTTATTGAAATCGTGACACACCCATGCAGTTTAGGTTTCACTTGCTACTTAAATAACTTTGGATGTGAAGACAACACAATAGATAGTCTAGACCGCCACAAACTACCCAATCGTCAATGTTGGAAGGATTGCCCTGATCAACGTCAAAGAATCATGCCATGGACAAGCTTTTGTGGCAGAACCTTTCAAGTTTTGATGGTTCATTTGGGCCTTTAGAGTATAATGCAATGCTTGAGGATATTAAGATATCAAGGGTGACTTAATGTACTAACGAGTGCAAGCTGGACATGGATCCTTTCTAGCTCAAAGGAAGTATAAGTGATAGGTGGTTAAAGGCAATGTCGCAAGTCATTTGAAGATAGTAATGTAATTCTTTGAGGAATTTTTAGGGAGATCTTTCCGCAATATTGCATTGCTTAGTTTGAGTGGAAAAAATTAATAGTTGCATTAGCCAAATTGGAATAAGAATTTTTGATAGTTTATTAGTATAGAAATCAAGAAGATTTTTGTATATCACATCTTGCCAAAAACTAATTTGACTATTACCTATCCATATTTTATCTGACAGCTCACTTAAGAGATTTATGACCACACACTCCTGCAACATTGTGTCGTGTTGTTACATCAATCTTAAGAGGCTCGCTAATAAGTCAACCTATAAAGAAAAGGAGACCCTTACTGAAGAAGTTTGTCAACAAATAAGAAATCAGAAAGATTTTTGTATTTCACATTCTGCCAAAAACTAATTTGACCATTACCTATCCATATTTTATCTGAAGGCTCACTTAAGAGATTTATGACCGCACATATTCTTGCAACATTATGTCATATTGTTACATCAATCTTAAGAGGCTCGCTAATGAGTCAACTTATAGAGAAAAGGAAACCCTTACTGAAGTGTGCCAACAAATAAGGAAGCAAAATCCAAATATACATAATAGAAGACCTAGAATATGAGAAAAAAGAGGACCACTTGAATATTCTTATGAGAAAGCTATGAAAGGTTCAAATTCCATGGAATCAATGCCTAAAGTAATCCTCTTAGCATTCAAAACAAATTAATATATACTTAGAAGGTCTAAGAATCCAACTAAGAAGCAACCTGTAAACCTAATTGTCAAAAAAAACCTTTTCACAAAAACTCCATGTTAGGGTGGCTCAAAGAAAATTTCTTAACCAAAGCAAACCTAAAAGACCTGCAAAGCAAATTCACATCCTCCTTGAAAGTATCGGTGTCCCTCACAAAAGTTGATTGATCTATGATGAAAATGCGAATAATGTCAACAACATCCACAGCAGTAGAAGGTCTAAAGTGCAATTGAATGATGCCTACAACAAATTGTTGTAAATGTGCCTCAAACCTCCCAGTAAAGTTTCAAAATGCTATAGCCAAAGGACATGAGGAGGTCATAACTCAACCACCTGAGCAAAAAATACAAGTAGGAATCAAAACCAAAAGAGTAAAAACTAAAGCAAAAAAATGAAAGCCAAAGAAAATGAGAATGACTAAAGGGGATGGAAAGAAGACCAAAGAGGGAGGGTCAGCATTGCAACTCGCGACATACGGTAGCGAGATGTTGACGACAAGGGGCCGACACTTACCTCTTAAGAATCTTCTCATTTTTTTTCTCTCCTTAGACTGTTACCTTCACCAAATCTCAAGGAGAGCACCGAAGAGCCTAGCCAGATTCTCCTCAATTTGGTCTCAACAAATGGCAGAGCAAGAATCGAAGAAATGGAAATTAGGTTTTGTGAAAACATGTGCGTCTATATGGAAGGATTGGATGTCTAGTGATGCGTGGAAGATTTAGACTTCTACCAGGGTCTAAATTGGAGCCTACAACACTAAAAATACTCAATAGATTATTAAAAAATATAAAAATATATTATGCACTAATTATGGTTAAGTGACATGTGTGGTGTTTTAAAACTATTCAAAAATTAGTATTCCAAAGTTGTGACATGGATTATTAAGTTGAATAGGTAACAATACCTTAAGCATTAAGCATAAAATCATACAAAGTGATTTTTATCACATCTAATTTCACACATATAAAATAGAGGATTTAAGACAAACTATGTAGAGTTCTTTCATAAAAAATAACAATTCTAACTTTAAATTAATAACTAGAACATAAAAGTTATGGAAAGAGCACACCTTTTTGGTGATAATGTATTGTAGTTTTGTAGACATTAGTATTTGGATCACAAAATTGATAGAAGGGCAATGTGGTGGTGATTAAGGTTAATAGAGAAGCTTGGGGGTGTTGGTGAAAGCGATAATTTGTTTGGTTACTAGCTCTCCTGATAGAAGGTATCTCATCTTTGATCATTGTATCTCACAAGGGATTTAGTTGCCAACTCTCCTAATGGAAGGTCTCTCACCTTCAATCGTTGTCTCCACAAGAAAAGTTGGATCTCTCCAATTAGAGTTAAGCATATATATTTTGTTCACAAAGATGAAAACATACAAACAAAATAATTTTTTTATAATTTTTCTCTTTCTATAGTATGTTGAAGATCCCCATTTATAGAGACCTCAAAGGTTCATTAATAAATTTTTTAAAAAAATAAAAAAGTTTAAAAATTAATTAAGTAGTTCCCAAACTAGCCGTGCATTTCAGATGATGGTAACTGCGAGCAAAAAAACAACGGATGACGAAATAGCTGGGAGAAAAGAGTGGCAAAGCTGTTGATCCGATTTTCGAGTAGGCGCGAGTCAAGCAGAATAGAATAGGTCGATGAGACTAGCGAGTTGGTGTGAGTCGTCGCGGGTAACTTGTCAACCCGGGTCGCACAAGGGTCAAACAGTGTTCCCGGGTCAATTTGGGTCACATGGGAGAGGGGGTCGGCTCAGGCAACGATAGTGACTGCTAATAGGAGCAAGCGACAAAATCAATAAAAAATTCAATTTTAAGCAAATTTCAACTAGACTTTACATAGTGGACTTTTAGAACTAGTGCGACGCTAGCGAATGTGTTTGTAAGCTAATGTTAAACAATCCTGCGTCTTCTCGTCATCTCGACAAGCGATGTAGCGAAGAGAGCATAGGAGAGATTAAGTTTTTGCACGAACGGATGCCTTGTCCGTTACTTTCTCATATTTTCTCATATAGTTCATGTGTGAATTTGAGAATCAAATTCTTTTAAGTTGGGAAAATTATGATGTACTCAAAAAAAAAAAGAAATGCTACTTAACCAATTTAGTTTTATTGAATTGCACCTATTTAACCTAAACCTAATACATATAAACCCTAATGCTTGATCTAATCACATGCAAGATCCCCTTTTATATATTTCTTTCTCCCTACCATTCTCAGTGCCATCTCTCAATCTTGATGTCTTTTCCTATTGCCAATTTTGTCGTTATCATTATCAGCAAGATTGTCGTTCTACATATTGTTACAGATCATTCCAATCTTCCTGTTGAGTTATAACCTCCACCTTCTCCCTCCTTTCTAGTCAATGGCCACTGCATGAGTCGTCGCTGCCATGATTTCCTTCCCTTCACCTTCTTTCTGTATTTTCTCTTCTACCATCCCTTCCCTTTTTCTAACCCATAACAAGTGTAATTTTCTTTATATTAATTAGCAATACATTATTTTAATATTGATAATCACATTATTGAGTGGTTGCTTAAGGTGTTATCATCATTTAAATAAATCATAGCTATTAAAATCATTATATTAATTCATTAAGTTTAATGTGATTTATTTGTATAGAATATATGCTAAATTTAAACATTACCTTTAAGTAGTACAAATCAACTATAACTGGAGTGACATTGCATATTTGAGACCATATTATTCTGACTCATATATTCTAAGGTGGTTAACTCTTACCTATTAGAAGATGAGCATACCTTCCATTGTAAAGAGCTCACATCGACATACTGATTTAGGTGAATCAAATTTTATATTTTATCTTTGCTTATTAATAATTAGAGCAATTGTTATGCGTTGTCTTATTTGATCATTTATCTTGAGCATGTCATTATAGAATGAAATAGATGCACTGTGTAGTAGCTTATTTTTTATAGTTATTACTTAATAAGATAACAAATTACATACTATGATATGTTGGTCGTTTGTATGTTCATTGTGTTCATGTGAGGTCAATTAGCATATTTATAATGGCGTACATGATTACTCATTAGCTATTGAAAATTCATGTGAGACTCGTACCATATAATACCATTATATAATTATTAGTAGAGTTGTGATTAATCATATATAAATGTGATTAGATACTAGATAAGATGATCAATAGTATCCTTTTGTTATATGATTGGATGGTTAAGTTGACAAAACCCTTAAGGTGACAACAAACTACATAATACGACATGCTCGTCATTTTTATGTTCATTGTGTTCATGTGAGGTCAATTAACATATTTATAACGGAGTAGATGATTTCTCATTAGTTATTGATAATTCATGTAAGACTCATACCATATAATACCATTATATCATTATTAGTAGAGTTGTGATTAATCACATATAATTGTGATTATATGCTAGATAAGATGGTCAGTGATATTCTTTTGTTATATAATTGGATAGTCAAGTTGACAAACCCTTAAGGTGACAACTTTTTTTTTTATTTCAAGTTGGTGATTGTATTTATTCTATTTCTAGTTGACAATAGCATTATTTGTATTTCATGGTGACCATAATATGCTGATAAAGTAGTTATATTATATATGAACTATGATGAATAGAACGTGAGATGTATAATTTATATATGTATATGTATTGTATGGATGCAATGGAATGTTAATACACACTATATTTTTAATACAAGTTTGATTTGAGTTCATTTGAATAGATTGACAAGTTAACATTCAATGATTAATGATGTCAATATTCATAATTTGTATTGACAATTTTGTTGGTGGAATTAAATACAATTTTGTTGTTAAAATTTAGTTGATTTATATATATTTGAACACTTGACATATATATCTTTTCATTCTATCTATATATATATATATATATATACTTTTGTATTTCAATTCATTTACAAAATGTAGGATATAAGCCTATGATGATGCAGGAATTGCTATTATATATTCCGTGCATTCATGTTATTTTCTTCTCCATATGTATGTCCTGATTCTTAACACTTATAACAAAAGGATTTCACTTAATGGTTTGTTTTGCAGATACAAATGTTGTTTTTATATATTATTTTTCAAATTCATCCAGCTTAATTAGTAGATTAACATCATAAGGATACCAATATTAGACCATCTTTTAGGACCAGACACTTCTATTATTATGGTTGATCATCTTAATATTAGTTGAATTTGGATTTTGATTTATATTT
This sequence comes from Vanilla planifolia, assembly GCA_023846275.1. Classification (NCBI taxonomy): domain Eukaryota; kingdom Viridiplantae; phylum Streptophyta; class Magnoliopsida; order Asparagales; family Orchidaceae; genus Vanilla; species Vanilla planifolia. The sequence goes on along the minus strand of CM043874.1, from coordinate 12,719,163 downwards.
TGCTATTTAAAATTTCAGTATTTCAAATTTAAGAATGGAAGTACTTTCTTTTGGAATGAATAAAATCACTTTTACTTTTGTTATTAATATATATTTTCCATACACATAAATTGTTCTATTTGTAATACAAAGCTACACCACTCGGCATTTATTCCAGACTTGTGTCATATGGATTCAGGTTGAGTCTCCCTTCATCATATTGAGCTTCATCATACTAAGGTTGTTGGGATGTATTACCGTTTGGTCCCAAGGCATGACAATATCTCAAATTTTGCATGCCTTATCTTCTTTGCATAGTTCATCCTGCACGTGAAAAAGAACATAGTTATAAGTACCACTCTCAACTATTCAGGTGAAACTTGGAATTCATTTCCAACATCACACATAGCAATATAACTTAACCAAAGAATAACATTCATTAGTGAACTTAGAACTTGGAAAAACTTTTGAAATTATGCAACCCAAGCATAAGGTTTATTATTAGCACGATAATTATCACCATAGATCAAATTGTCATAGATCCTAAAGATAACATGAGAATTTGTAGTTAGAAGCATGGTGTGAAGACCATGTAACATAAAGATATAAATGTTAGATGACTTGTAGATGCAAAAAGAAGGTTTTTTAAATCCTTTTTGCGCATTCCCAACTCAATCACAAAGCATCAATACTCGTAGGGTCCAAAAGAAAGCTTAAAGGGTAACATCTCTAAAATTGATTTTCTTGAATTGTTCTTGTCATATATTCCTCTAACTACACAATGATCATCTCTAATATCCAACATTTTTGGATTCAAACTTCCTCACAAAGCTTGAGATTGTGATAGCTTCCACTTTAGCAGTTCAAATGAAACAAAATATATAAGTGCAAACTGCACCTAGATTGCAAGGTTTGGCTTAGTTCTCAAACAAGTGATCTATCCATTCAAAGAATGAAAAAGTCTACAAATAGTATAAAAGTTGCAAATAGGTAACCATTGGTCTATGTTTGGATTAGTGGTAATCATGCAATATCTGACTATCTTCCTAATATTTTTAAACTACCCTTACACTTAATATTCCCCTCCCTATATACCTTCTACTAAAACTCCATGAATGTGGACAATAACTAGCTCAAAATGGGGGTTCATGCCGTTGCAGAGGAAGAAAAATAAAGGACAATGGTGATGAGAAACAGACCTGAAAGGAAGAGTTGGGGAGGTTGATGACTTAATTGTCAAGAACAGAGCAATGGATGGAAAAGATGGCTCCCAAAGCTGCAATGATTAAGTGAACCCGTGCACCCCCCTACCAACAAACTCTTTAGATGGGCATGCAAATCTCCTTTCTAAGAATCGAGTCACTTTCACATCTCTTCATAAAAGATATCATTTCCCTCCTGACAGCCATCGCCAACATTTTTCATACTCCTCCAAGCATGCCAACAAGTTCGGTCAACATGAATCCAGAAATTTTAAATTTAAACTCTACTCAAACTTAGCTTGATGTTTAAGTTGAGCAAACTCAACTTGAATACTTCAATTTCGAGCCCCAAGATCAACATTGTATTGATGATTCAGTAAAAAGATGGGCCATTAATTAATTCAATTAAAAATATTTATTACAATATTGAATAGTATTTTTGTAGCCATTTTAGTATGTAATAGTAACTGATAATAAAGATGTAATAAAGCAGTGTTTAGACATCAACAAACACTCGAACTATTACTCAGGAAAACAAAAGTCTAACAAAAAAATTAACATTGCAAGCTAAAAGCCTGTCTGATATCAGTTAAAAATAAGAGTACTAAAAGGAGATCAGATTACAAGAAAAACCATCTGTCTGTTCTAAAATATAATAACCAAAATCTGCAAAAGGTGCCACAAGAAAAACTTCAATAGAGATCAGCTCATAATGCTGTGCAATATTAGAAGCATAAACAGACAAGCATTTGAAACCTCCCACTCTAACTGTGTCACAACATAATAGGGAAATGTTACCAAACAGGAAAAAAAAAATCCAAAAATCAAATAGTCTGAATTCTTTTTAAAATGGTGCGTGGATGATGCTTGTGCCCTCCATTGAGCAAGACCAAGCTAATTGAAGTGGTTTTATATTAGCATTATCTAAAATAAATACCACCCCAACACATGGGATACTTGAATTAGTTGATCACAAATAGATTAAGCCAAAAAATTCTTACAGCACAGACTTCTTTTTTGGCATTGAAACAAGAATTTTTAGAGATAAATGACGCTTGCTTAGAGATTTTCATTCAATCAAAAAGAGAATATATACATGCAGTGCAGCCTAATATCATGACAATATTAAAGAAAATAATAAATACCAGCACAAGAAATAATTGACTTTTAAAAACAACAAAACTATTGCACAATATCTTCAATATTGAAGAAATATTTATTCTGTCATTTTTATTGATTACTAATAATAGAGGGCAAATAAGTAATTTTCTAAATTTCAACAGTTCCTCTCAAGTTTAGGAATAGAACATATTCTTCATTTTAAACATGCTAAGAATCTTTCATGACTGGGTTTTGTTTAATGAGGATATCCACTTTGTATGAATGAGTAGAAATATAACATAAATGGATGCGACTATCTTCAATCTCTCTTCATAAGACTTTGATTCTAACATGCTTCATCCAATAATGTTGAAAAGGACTGTTCACAATGCTTATTGCTAATGTTCTCCTCAACTTTTTAGTCATATCACCTCACAGATTCCTTGTACAATTGCTCAAAACTCTGCCTCGGGACTATTTCCAACAACTATTGATTGCTTTTTGATTTTCAAGTATGTAGATTACCCCATAGCTTTGTACAATACCTTAAAATCAATCTATAGTCTTCACTACAACCCCAATGTGCATCAATGGAACCCTCTGTGTTTTTTGTCACTCTTTAAACATGAGTTCCCTTCTAATAGAGCCATTGAAATATCAATTTTTTTTAATTTACTGCCTCCATGTATCTTTGAGTTGGAGAGTGCATAAAATGAATCATCACGCTTGCAACATATATAATATCTAAACTTGCAAGACACAAATAGATTAGTTATCCAACTAGGCATTAATAACTTTTTTTTATCCACTAATGGCTCATCACCAATCTTTCTTTTCCAATTTTTCTTAAAGGGATATTGGTCTATATGTATTCTAGCTTTCAAGAATCCTTCAACAGACCCAACATCTATTTTTGGAACCCCAAGTCTTTTGATTTCCAACAATTTCTATCCAAAGAAATACTAAAAGAGCTCTAAATGTTTAAATTTGGATCACTACTTTAATTGGTGCTTGCGTTCTTGAATCTTAACATTATCATCACTTATGCGAATAATATCATCCACATAAATAATAAAAATTGATTCTCTTAATTTCTTCTTTCTTAATAAAGATAGTATACCATCTCAACTTTATTTTTGTTGTAATGACTTTTTCCAATTTTATAACATGCACTAAATGCACTTAATAAAGATAGTATACCATCTCAACTTTATTTTTGTTGTAATGACTTTTTCCAATTTTATAACATGCACTAAATGCACTTAATGTTATAAATGCTCTCAATATGTTGAGTATTGATAATGTAAATATAAAAATGTATTTAAGAAAAAAATAAATTTTTTGTACTATAATAAATATCATAAATCAAATATTTCAGTCTTTCAAAATGATTACAACTTGGCATGGAGCTCATTGAGACAAGTCTAACGACACATGTCTTACTTCCATCAAAATTCATTTAAAATTGTTATATATTTTTTAAGGTGATTAAAAAAATTATTAATTAATTATTTAATATTTTTATTTTAAATATCCTAAATTATCTATACCCCTAATCCTTCCTCATCCAAAGTTGCTAACCTATGAAATCTTTATCTTCTTTCTCCTCCTCAAGAAGCCAAAAAAGAGGAAGTTGAACCCAAATTTCAAACATCAAAAATTTTTCCATTGTGACTCCTTGCTTCCTCTTTATATGGGAAATAGCTCAAACAGGTTTAGATTTTAGATTTTGGTTCTTTTGCTTTGCTATGCCGCCAAAGCAAAGAAGGATGTGAGCAACATCATCTTGTTGTCGTGAAGGTAGTGCGAAGGTGGTAGTTAGATTCCTTTCCTTTGGTACAAAGTTTACTTGGTTTTAGCCAAAGAAGGAAAGAGAAAGAGGCAAACAAGTTCTCCAATTTAAGACAAATTCCTGACGAGAGAGGAAGTCAAAATTTCTCAAATTAACTATAAGAAAATGCAAAGAAAGTCATAATGAATTTAATAATTATGAGATATTATGATTATTGATGTGTAAAATTGCAAATGAAAGTCCATACAAGAAGTGAAGCATCATCAAATAAATCGTATGGATAAATTGAATAATTATTATGTAAGTATTCTTGGATATATTATTCATTGAACATATTATGATCTTGAGTATTTTATGTTGATAAAATATGATCATTTATGAGTGTAACATATGTTCTTAAATAAGATTTATTTAAAAAAATATTTTATTTTATGTTTAATCTAAGATCTACATGTCTTACATCATTAAACGAAAATATATACATATGATAACTAGGCATAATAAAAATTAAAAAAAATGAAAATGGAAAATTTTTGAACATATGAGATACGAGATTTCCTACGACATTATCTCACGACTCAAGTATGGTACCTAGTACCAGTGTTGTGGTTGGCTTACTTTTAGGTTCACAAGACAGCTAAGCATGGTCATAAATCATAATGTGACATAATAGAATTCCAACTAATGCATGTCAAGTTGTCCCTCTAGAGCATTGAGGCCTCTTAGAGGTTTGTCATTGGCTTGCTTTTGAACTTGCAGAATGGTTGAGTATGTGTGACCCTTATTAGAGAGTTGTCTAATCTTCAAATTCATAAGATAGCTAAGTGTCATTTTTAAACTATGCTGGTGAGATATATGATATGATACCAATTGATTAATATATACTTATACATAGAGGTCTTTTCATTAGAAATCTTTTGATTAGACCAATTTCATAAATATGGATATAATAAGGACAACAATCATATAAGAAACAAGATTCTAATTGAGAAAAAAATTACAATAAAAATAAAAGTGGAATAAATAAATGATAAAAGACATAAGAGAAATGAAAAGGAAATTAATGAATAATTTTCTTACAATTTTTCATAATTTTCTTTACTTATGTCACTTTATTTTCTGAGTTATTTATGTTATTATTGATTATATTATTATTATATTACCATCTTAATCTATAATTTATCTACTAAGTATCTTTGAAACTCACTTCATACTATCATTACAAGTCAAACAATTTCACCATACAAAGAGAAAATATAGTAAACTAGAAAGCTCAGGTATATATTGAGTATTTTGTGGGTGATGATCATGATGCAATATAGCTATATTGGGTTGATAATGAGATTGGTTATGTTGTAATTATGTCGTATTTGGATGATGATGGAAGTATCAATTGTATTTATTTTGAGAAGTGATGTGGACTCTGTGAACTTGATGGATGTGGTTTGTAATTAATGTGTTGTGCTTTTTTAAAATTTTTGTTGGTTTAAAATATGATATGGTTATTGGTAATATTGTATATTTTGTTATATTGTTAGGTTAAATTGATGTTGTATATGGAAAACAAATAATTTACAAAGGAGACAATTCATCTAAATTCTAAATTTTGATACACTTTGATTTAAGCATATGGTTAAATGGACTAGTGGTGAGATGTAATTTGGTTTTATCATTCCCTAACTAGGATGGGTAGGATGTGACAAATAGTGTGTTCAACCTTCCTTTTAATACAGCACAACAGGTTTAATGTAATGGTAAACCATGTGAACCAAGCTAGTGGAGACTAATTTTACTTATATAGAAATTTTCTTAATTTGTAACTTATCTTAATTTGTCCCCTATCTTAAACCTAAGTGGAATTTTCAAGTACACTTCTTTATCAAATTCATTATTCAAGGAGGCATTTTTAATGTCAAATTGATGCAACCTTAATCATGATTAAGTACTATAGAGAAAAGGACCTAGATTGTATTTAGTTTGGCCATAGGAGCAAAAGTTTCTTTATAATCAATCCTATTAGTCTATATAAAACCTTGTATTTCTAACCAAGCTTTGTACCATTCACATTATATTTGACTATAAATACTCATTAAATATCAACAACATTCTTATTTTTTAACAAATCAACTACTCCCCAAGGGTCATTCTTTAAGCCGAGCCCTCATGAAATGTAAGAGTGCTTCTTTCTACTTTGGCTCCTCTAATGCCTTGTAAATGCTTTTCAATATTTTCACAATGTCAACTTTTGCAATGAATGCCTTTTATTCTAAAGACAATTAAGAAAAAGTTAAATGATTAGAATTAGAATATTTAACACATGATCTTTTTACTTTCTTTAAGGCAATGAGCATAACCAAGTCACTCATCAAATCTGCCTCATTTGGAAACGATGCCAAATTGGACTCTTGGAATGGTTGAGAAGCTTTAAGCCTTCATGAATAAACCAAAACTCATTATTATTCAATAACTGAACAATTTTTAGAGTAGGACTTGGGGAACTCAAATGATCTCAAAGGTGGTTTAATTTAGATTTTGATAATTTGAAAGAATATCCTGGTAGATAAGTGATGAAGCTATGAGATCCCAATGACTAGTTCACTTAACTTCTCCTTGCAAAGAGAAGGATTGGAGTAATATGATTAACTTTAAAAAAAAATGAAATCACAAGAGAAAAAAACTTTCATATTCCCAACCTTTTATGTTGGCAAACAACTCAAAAATATATAATTGAAGGCTTTTGGTGTTAATTTGCTCAAATTTGTCTCATAAATTTGCACATGCACAATACAACTAAAAAATTTTGGTGGTAATGAGTTGAGAATTTTTGTGTTTAGGAAACGACTAAAAACGATATTAATTGGGGTCCCAAAGTCGGGGATTTTGAAAATTAGATGACTGATCAAGTAAGATAATGTGAGAATAGCTTCCTCCAATATGAATTCAAAAGTGAGTTTATGACCGTAATGGAAAGAGTAAGTAAATGATGATTTTTTCTTTAGGTTATTCCATTTTGTTGTGAAGTGCCTATAAGAAGACACATGCCCATGCTACATACATCTAGACTTTTGAAGCACAATTTACATGTACTAAATTTATAGAATCATGAAAAAAACTCTCCTAATGAAAAACATGTTACATTACAAGAATGACTAAAAAAAATTTTTAGGCTTCATTCAAGACTAATTTGGAATCAAATCAAAGTCAAATGCATAAAGAAAAAACTCCATAAATAATAGTTGAAAATTTCAAATATTTATTGAGTTATAATAGATTGATTTTTGCTTCTATGCACTTTTCTTTCTATTGTTTTATTTTATATTATTTTATTAGTTTTACTAATTTTAGGTTAAAAGAGCATTTTAATATTTGAAATTTCTATTGACTTCCTTCATGTACTCTATTTAAGCATTGTGATAGAATAGAAAAAAGGAGAGCTTGGTTTGCCTTCATTTTAACCAAGAAGGTTTGGTGAAGTATGCACGTGCATTGAAGCTTTCCTTAATAAAAGCGTAAGTTATCATTTGTCCCTACTATTTTGTTATGTAGAATTATCACATTACACAATCATCACTCCAATCACTGAACTCGCCTCCATCATCTATGATCCCAACTCCACTACCCTCTACCACATTGCCATTGACTTTTCCCACTACACCAGTTATACGAATCCTACTAACAATGACGATTTTTGTCATTCTCGGCCACTCATCACATAAGCTATCCAAATTTGTCTTATGCCTACCTAGTTCCTCCCAAGAACCCAACCCCACCTACATCCGCCAACTGCCCAATGCTCCTATTCTCTATAAACTCAGTTATCACCAGTGATGATTATACTCTGTTATTATATTTCTGTATGTATAGTTTATTAATAAGACAAAAATTTCCTTTTTAGCCTGACTCACTTCCCTAATATTATCTACAATAACAGAAAGTTAATAACAGATACAACATTAGAGTGGGAGCATCAAAGTCAGTATCATAATGGATCACTCTTTAGTCAATATTTAGACATGTCTTAGTTTTAGTCTTATTTATTTTCAAGTTGATATTTTATGTTAGAAATTAGACTGTATGAGATATATTATGTCAAACTCTGGACTATATAGAACACTCTATTTGGATGTATTTTTACAATTAATTTACCTATGATAGTCATAATTTGGATCTTATAGTACTTATGCATGATATGCATTATGTAGATATGATTATTTACAAATATAGATTATTTTAATGTCATGAACATAACAATATACTAAACATGTTACCTAGTGGACTGATTATTGGCTCAACTATGGTCGTAGTTGTAGTAGGAATGCAATTCATTTTGGGTGGCATGCCATGAACTTGATTATCAAAATAGGGCATCGCAACTCCCAATTTGAATGTTAAACCCAAGAAATGAAAAGTGGCTAGCTACTAGTTACATCTCGAAAAAAAATTGCTATAAAAATAAGGTCCAACAACCAAGGTCACTATCTCACTACTGCTAATGTTGTTAGATATCGAAGTTCTTGAGCACCAATTGAAAATTCACACTAGATGGAAATTATGCTCTCTAGACCATCTTTCCATTCATAAAAATATTGTACTCAATGTTCTTTGTGCTTTTCTTTGATCATTCATTTAGAAATAAAATTAAACTAAGTTTTCCAAATTTCGTTTACCATAGTAAAAAACTCATGAATCAAGGAATGTTATACCTAGGAACATCTATATGCCAGATAATTTAGCATAAGTCAAAGCATGCCTCTCAGAATAAAATTATTTTTCAAATTTCTTAGTCAAGATTGTTAGTCCTATTTCTATTCTTTTAATGCCAAAATTAACAAAATAAAAGATCTTAAACTGAGCTTAAGGGCACCCTAAACAATCTTAACCAAAGCAAGTTGTAATTATTGTTTAAGATTCAAACTTTATTCAAGAAAAAAGTTTCCTATTTACAACTTCAGCTCATTAATGCAAATGAAGTCCTAATGCCCAGAACTTTTAGCACAACTACGGTTAGTGATTCAATCAAAGAGGGGAATACTTTGTTTGGTTAATACTAGAATGAAGAATTGAAAAGAGGCTATATCAAACATTTCATAGAACTAATTTATAGTTTAATTTCATCACTTCCCATGACAACTGCAAATTTTATGCTAACTTTTTTTCCAAAGGTCATAATTCATATAAAACCTTCCAAATGAATAAAATATTTATGTTTACCATAATTGTTTTTAGACATTCTGACTTTAGCACAAAAAGATTCAGATGTGTCATCCACTCCACACACATGCATGTGCACATGCTTGCAAAGAAATGACCATAACAATACAAACCATATTCCCATGCAAAGAGATATTAAAGCATGCATTATTATGCATCAGGGACCTGTGAATGCATGTTATGATTAGTTGATGCATAAATCATTAAAGTTCACATTGCTGACAATCCCATTGATTAATTCCAACATAAAATAACGAATTATAGGTGAACGCTAGACTGTTGACTGTTCAATATTTTGCTAATTTTATGTGCTGAATGCATGACCAAACCAAAGGAATTTTTGACATAGTGAAAGCTATTCTACATATTAATGTCTCCTTGGTTTCTACAAGGTCACAATAATGCAAGAAATGCATAGGAGAGCGTTATAACAACTATTTGAAGTACGTACCTTTATATTTTTCTTTGATTCTAGTATTCGCTCTAATGACGGCCTGCCTAGAATTAACATAAAATAAATGACTTAAAAGTCATAAAACAAGATTGAGATAGGAAGAGCAACATGGATTCCAGAGCTTGCTTAACAAACAGAATCGTCAATTTAAAGTGATAAAACTTGTATCATTGAGCAGCAAACCTGTGATTTTTAGACGATATTTGGCCCATATCCTATACACTGCATTTGCTATTGTTGATATCTGCAAGACCAGTAACTACGCTGTATAAATCATGCGTTATATACAGAAACTGGATTATATCAAGGAAAAAATGGTTATGCAGAGAACAGTTGGAATCCAAAACATCATAAACAGGCGATAATTAAGAGAACAAAGGCAAAATATTCAAACATATCAATAGAAAAATGCAAATAGGTAAAGATTTAATGAAGTATTAATGCAACAGTAATTGCCACCTAAAAGTAAATACAACTTCAAGGTGAATGTACGTTAACGGGCCAATTAAATCTAAAATCTCTGGAGTTTGTCTGAACTCTCCCAAAAAAGCATACTCAGATAGGAATATATTGTGAAGCAAGTCACATAAAAATATCTAACACTTTGTATGAGATTGCTTTTTGACTGAATAGTAAAAGCCGTGTAATCAATATGCTTTGTGTCATTTATCAAACATGGAGACATGACAAAGCATGATTCAACTAAAATCTCAGCTTCTCAATTGTATGATATTCAAAAGCTTCCTGGGATCAGAAGAGTAATTGTATGATATTTAAATGCTTCCTGAGGTGAGAGAAGGTTGGGCAGTTGATATAACAAAGGGGTAAGACAATATTAAATAAATAGCAGGCCCATTTGGCACACTCTAAATATGTCAACTACTATAGTGGAGCTACTTTCATCCAATCTTAAACATTATGATCACTGTTACCATTAATTCAGAAATGTTGATGTGACACAAGAGTCAAAAGAACAAGGTGGAAGAAAATGGGTAATGAACCCATGTAGAAAAATGTGACATGACAAACAACCAAAGCATCATGTTCATCATCCTCAAAAGAATTGAACATTCACAACATAACCTTGCATTTAAATAGCACAAAAACAACAAAATTAAAAACTTAAAACTCAAAAAAACAAACAACTCCTCAATGTAGCACATGCTCTCTTAAATGCAATTTGTTTTAAGAAAAATATAACTTGTGCATTTCTTATTTAAGAACCTCTTAAGATGCATCAACTATTTCTCTTGTCTAACCTAATATCACAAGGATTTGTATTAAAATCAATTTTCAGAATGAACTGTAAAATAAAATATGGATTGATAATGATCCAACTGGTTTTAGGCAGATCATAAAATACAAAAATCTCCCAGATTTCTGCATTTGTCACAAGCTCAACCACAAGGAATTAAATTGCAATTAAAATCCCAAGCTTATTCATGGCAATCAACAACTTATTGAGAATCTCAAGACAAAAACACACAAAATATGGAAACAAAAACCTCCTCCAAAGCATGATGCACTACAGCCATATACTTCTAAAGGATTAGATATACATACTAACGATAATTTGAATATTTTTTCTCTTCAAATTTCTCCTAATCAGGATATCATTATTCCAACTCTAACCTTTACTGTTGACCAAAACATTGCCTCCCAAACCTCTTTTCATTCTACTAATCTCAAGCACTTCATCTTTGACCTCTTCTTTTGATACCGGATTTTTCTCAAATAGTTGATTTCCCTTACGAAGGTGACATCTTCATTTGGCAAAAACAACTATGGCTTCCCACTCAACTGGACCTCTTTGTCGATGCATTACCATCAAGTAATCTTACAGTAGAAGCACTCTATTTGAGCCCCAAAGTTTCATCGAGTTTATGAGAAATATATGTTTAGTGATCGTAATGCAGAAATCGAATAACTCAAAAGACTTCGAAAAAAAACTACCCCTTAAACCTCATGCTAAAAGATTCTCTTTTCTAACATTTAATCATGTAGCAATCGACTTTGATAAAGCCTTAGCATTGTTGGATTTTTCTACGACTATCTTGCTCCAATTAAAGTAGTAAAAAACCCTCCAAATTCTTAAATACAAGCACAAAGGGAAAAAAAAGGAAAATCATATAAGGCTAAGCCTAAAACTTTATTGCTTCTTATTGGACATTCTATTGTTTAACAAGCTATAACACTATCGTATCAATACATCATGTATGGAAGCATTTGTAATCTATTAGATGAGTAATAAAATGTCTTTTTTTCAATAAAAATAAAAAAAAACTATATCCCTAATCCAAGTTTTCATGTAATTATTATCTTGTGTTCACCTCAAAACCAATATCTCAAACTTAACAATAAACATTCCATCATAAGGTCATGCCTGACAATGCCAAGAATCCAAAAGGCCAAACTTAGGTACAAAGCTCATTACAAACCCAACTCAAAGATTGGAATTTACAAATTCTAGGAACAAAAAAGTTAAGCTTATAATCAAAAGCTCATGATCCATAGTCTTATGAATAAAAAATGTTCCAAAAGAGTACAAAACTAGAAACTTCATATCCATATTCCTTCTTAATGCTGTAACTTTTGACATTCATAATTCATTTTAAAATAAGGTTAATCAAGGATGTTCATCTATGGCATAATTTAGATCCATTAACTGAAACCATGAAACAAAAAAAAAATCAATATTATGGCATTTTCCTCAATGGCCCTAAACCCTTAATCACGTCCTTGAATGACACCTAAACAATTTGGTATGACAGCCATAAAATGCAGGCAAGTGACCTTCCCTCATCACTAAAGATTAATGATTGTGATCCTAAAATGTTGATGAGGAGGAAGAGTCTCACTCAGGGTTCGAAGGGCAATAATTGGGTTTTAATTGAGGGTATGAGCTACTCTACCGTAAGTATTCTGTTCTCTTCACCACCTTTAGCCTTTTTTTTTTTTTTTTTTTTTTTTTGCCAACTGTAGATCTTCAAAGTACTTCCTTTCAGTTTTTACTGTTTTCATGCTGAAAGTTCACTTTATTTTAGGAATGAGCTCTAGATTCATGTATAGCTTGTTACACATGCAAGAATCCAGTTTTAAGATGCTTATCTTTTGTCTTCTGTAAGATTTTCTTCTGGATTTAAGCTTCCTTTTTGCTTTTGATTTTTCTTTTTTTTTCTTTTTTTTTTGTTGTGTAATTGTAGGTCTTCAAAGTACTTCCTTTCAGCTTTTGCTGTTTGCTTGCTGAAAGCTCACTTTATTTTAGGAATGAGCTCCAGATTCATGTATAGCTTGCTACACATGCAAGAATCCAGTTTTAAGATGCTTATCTTTTGTCTTTTGTAAATTTTCTCCTGGATTTAAGCTTCTTTTGCTATTTGTTTGATCGATATGATGCTTCATGTCACTTTACTGTCTTACTATCGTATGCTAAGAATTTGCTGCTGTATGCTTCATGATATTTTTGGATTATTTGAAAATTGGATTTCCTATAGTTTCCAGCTGTCAATCAAACTCCCATGGAATGACAATTAGGTCATGGCATGAACATCACATGCCATGAATTTTGTCATGCCATTTTGCTTACATTGAGAACATTTGAATGTGAATATGCATGCACTTCACTCTTCATACAAGTATTTGACATTATTGTGGCAAGACACAAGATGAACATTTGTCTCACCTGAATTGGAGGCTTGTAGAAAATTGTTGATCAAATAGAAGACATGTTTATGATTCCTCATTTTTCTTGAGTTTTCTGTATTGATTGTGTCTCTTTAAATCTCGAAGAGGTAAGGCTTATAAGGATTGGCATATACCTTCCCATATGAACAATATTCGTAGCCACTTAGCCTCATGATTCACACCAAAAGCAATCTTAAGCAAAGAGAACTTCATTGATCTACAATTGCCACCTTAACATACCAAAAACTTAGGACTCTCTCTATGGATGCGCAAGTATTGATCAGGGAACCAATTTAAGAATTTCGACATTTGAATAATGACATCCTAAGTCAGCCACAACACCTGGTATGATTCCACTTCTCTGTCGCATTAGCCACAAAATCATCCATAGCAATGCTGTCATTAGAATCATGGTCATCACGAAGCTTCAAAAGTTGCATGAGATGAATTTATTATTCAAGTTGATATCTTTTCTCTAGAAATTGCACAGTTTTAGCATTGGTTTAAGATTGAGGACTAGATGACAACTCAAGTTGATATCTGCTGAGTGGAGTACAAGGTAAGGTCATATGAAACACTAGCTTAAAGTACCAAAGTTGGATACTGACCTTAGGAGTTTGATCAAAAAACATCAGAATCTTTAAAGGGGTTATACATATCGTTAGCATAAGCAAATAATAGACAAGTAATGAGTATAAAACATCCTCTTTCATTTTACCCTCTAGCCATAGAATGAGCTACTTTATATATGGTTAAAGGAGAAAATGGAAGAAAATGTTTTATCCATATTCCATCTCTATTGTTTGGTCATGCTTAATGATATCTATAGCTTTTCTTAGGATATCAATACATTCTCCTCCGTTCTCCCAAGTGATTATTCCTTGAAAAAGTCCATAAACCAATGCTAAAACTGTGCCATTTCTAGACCAAAATCCATTGATGAGAGAATTTTTCACCAAAAACAAAACCATTGATCCCTTCTCTTCCTTGGCTCTTCACTTTGCAAACTTTTCATCATCATTAAGGAGTTAAGAGTTGGGAGATATAACAAATTTTTATTTTACCATACAACAAGGACTTCAAGATAATTTGTGGTAGAGTAGACAGAAGTAGAGTACCAAGTAAGAATCATTATTTTACAATTATTTCAAAAAAAAAATTGAATGTTAGCTAAGCAATACGCTTCACTTATGATTGATACTTAAAATGCTCACAAGCTTCATTAATGCCATCATTATCTTCTTTTGAAAAAAATCTTACCTAAATTCAAATTATGAGGCACTTTATCTAAATTGACAGAAGTTCAGTGTTTACTTGTTGAGTATGCTCACTTTCTTTAGAAATATACTTTTATTTTGAAACAGCAAGTGTTCAAAATAAAACTTTCAATGCACTTAGAAGGATGCCTACCTGTTTACATGCTATGCATGTAAAGATGTTAGTATTATATAAATTGCCTTATTTGTCTTGATCTTCGGTAACCAAAACAGCCTATACAAGGATGTATCAGACCTTAGAATAGCTTTCTTATTTAATCGTAGATATTTCTTTTGAAATAGCCAACTTTGTTTCCCAATTACTCATTAAGAGATCTTCATGTTAAGGAAGTTTTAAAGTTGAGGATCTCCTTTATTGGGTCAACCAC
This sequence comes from Vanilla planifolia, assembly GCA_023846275.1. Classification (NCBI taxonomy): domain Eukaryota; kingdom Viridiplantae; phylum Streptophyta; class Magnoliopsida; order Asparagales; family Orchidaceae; genus Vanilla; species Vanilla planifolia. The sequence goes on along the minus strand of CM043874.1, from coordinate 12,704,095 downwards.
GAAGAAATGTTATTCAAATTGTTTTTGGTGTCATTTCTGACAATCGGTTGAGGATCATTACATTTTTTATGCCCCCAACAACACCCAAAAGCCTTAGAAGACCTTAATATGAAATTATCCTAAGTGTGCCCTATACTTTTAGAAGCATGATTCCATTACTCCAGTTGATGATTGTTATTACAAAATGGCTCACTTCGCAACCATTTCAAGATTTTCTTTGCCTCTGATTAGCTTCTTTTCTCTACCATTAGGTTGTAAACCTTCAAATCAATTTTTAAGGGGAAACAAATCATATCAATAACAGAACCATAATAATAATATTTAGCATTTTTACATTTAACATATAAGTAGTTGACTTACAGGCTCATATTTTGTGATGTAATAGACCCATCCCAGACCAACTTCCTCGTACAATCTTCTGAAGGCCTACAAGTATCCATTGGTAAGGTTGCATGTCATTCTAATAAGAAGAGAACAATTTCTTATGAATGTTACGCAATGTTTTATGCCAATAAGTTTTGATGCTTTCAAGATTTATCAGCCATGAAAAAATGCTTTAAGCACCAAATGCAATCTGACAAAAAGGGACCATATGTGCTGTTATTCCAATATTGATAGACTAAGGTATTTAGATGTGATATTTTGAAAATTTTAATATGTTAATTTGGCTTATTAGGGCAAATGTGTCTGAAAACCCAACCCATATGCAATTTAGTTCTGTTTTGTTTTTTGAAAGTTTGGATGCTGCCGTGCAATTTAGTTCTCTATGAGCATGAATAATACTAAGTCACCTTTATTATATGCATGATATAAATTTGAACAAAAACAATGCAAAACTAATATGTAGAAAAAATGTATCCAGCTCCTTCAGTTGCATTTAACCAAAGGAATCACAAAACCAATTAGGTAAGTGCTGCTAATGATAAATCAAAATCATGGGTTCACACATTCAATGGACTTTTTTAAGCTAATAATGGATAGAACTGCAAAATGATCTTACTAATTTGAAAAATTATGATGAGATCAAGCTTCTCTCCTAAGATCAAAGATTGCAAATGCACAAATCGTGCTTCTCATTATGAAAGGAGATATAATCCATGTATTGAACTCGAACAATTTTAGAAAACAGAAAAGGCAACAAAATGTTCTAATGATTTGAGTGTAAATATAAAATGATTCCTTGTTCTTGGTTTACAAATTGAAGAAGAACCCAACATTTCCTTTTGTTCCCTTCTCTTTTACCTTTTATTAATCATGTAATTGGTGGTCATGCTTTTTCTTTCTGGAATAAAGTCCATGAAGAAGACAGCACACCATCCTCTTTAGTTGGAACAAGGAAGCACCTATCAGGACTATGTTTGACACCACACAAATTAAGAAGCAAACTAGTTGCTGATGTACTACAAGCGATTGACAAAAATGAAATAAGAGAAACAGCAGCGAGGCTCTGAAATTAGCATCCTAATGATAGTAACATGCCAAAATAAATTCCAAATAAGGACTAATATAGAAGAGAAGCAAAAGGCTTCCTGAAAATGCACTGGAATTTGTATTTAGAGATGATTTTTTTTATTCGTGCATCTCATTGTTGCCATGCGAAGAATTCTTTTTTAAGCTAAATATTAAAAATGTGCGCAATTATCAGAACAAAGTCTTTCCTTCCAGAGGTAATTTTCAGCATTGTTGTGATGCAATACCACATAAACTACATTAGTACGATATCCTGCTGATTAGTATATCGCAGATAGGCTTGAAAAATAATGAATAAAAAAGCTAGATTGGGAAGAGGAATTCCCATTAACATAACTAGTTAAGAATTTCAAGGCAGTAGATGCCTGCCATCTTTTTCCACATCTCAAATATGGTCCTAGTACTTTCATTTTTATGTACTTATGTGATTCATATATCAATAAGTATGAGTACATATGATGCTCTAGGACATGGGTGTACTTTTTTATTTGATTCCCATATCAAATAGGTATGAGTACATATGATGCTTTAGGACATGGATATACTAGGGTTTTCTGTATGATTCGTATAGTACCATAGTCAATAAGATATAAAAATGATTTGTTGATTCCAAATTGGTTGAAGTTATAAAAAACCACACCATAAGTACCCATATGCCATACCATATGTTGTCTATTTTAACTTAATTAATGTGCAATGTATATTACAAACATATATGAACAAGTAGGGATTTAAATAATTATGCTACAATACTAGTCCTTAGGTCAACTGTCAAACCCTAATATCTATAGAAACATATCAAACAAGATACCTTGATATATTTGGAAACACATTGTTTAATATTCACAAGTTATCTTACGATTTAAAAAATATATTGTTAATGTATATTTTAGATTAAAGGGATTTAACAAAAAATTATTTAATTGAGAATTTTAAAAGATAAGATTATAAAATAAGGATATATCAACAACCTCCTACTCCTGCTCTATTTTTTTCTCCTTCTATAGCTATTTTTGGCCTATGAGAATCTCAAATGATCATGGGAGTATATTGAAGATGGGTGGTTACTCTCACATCAGCTTTGAGAGAGGATGCTAATGAAAAGTAATAGGTTCACTACGAATAACTATTCATTACAACATAAATAATTGTATTAAAATCCAAAAATCAAATAAAGATACAATAAATTCACAAGCCAAATCTCTGTCATTGATTCTCAATGCAATCACATGACAAACATCAATTACAAGCCACTCGAAAATAGACCCTTGAGATCCGACGCTTGAGACTAGCCCCTGAAGATACAAAACTCACGACCAAGCTATCAAGACCCAGTACTTGAGATCTACTGCTTGAGGCTAGCCCTTCGAAATTCATATGCTCAAGATCAATCCCTATGGAGCCAACTACTCAGGCCCAAACCCTTAAGTCACAGTTGTTTGAGTGAAGTAACATGCAATTTATCTTACATAGGCAAGTCAATTTTGAGATGGTTGTTGAAGTTCTTGGCAATGTTCATAACCTCCCTCACATGGGCACTCATTTTGAGCATCTCAACAATTATTGGAGTGACATTACTATCACTCCCCCTCTCAAGAAAGAGCATTGTTCAAGTAACGTCGTTGTCTCTCCCATGTGCACTCTTCCAGAAGAGATAAGCCGTTATCAAGTTAGAATAATTTCTATGCTTACGTTTATCCTGGAAAGATAAACTGTTACTAGAATGGAACCAACATTAAACTATATATTGACCCACGAAAGTTTGACAAGTCAAATCTACTTAAAAGATCTTGCATTCCTATACTTTCTAATCCTCTAATTGGAGCTTCCTTAACTTGTGAGGATTCTACTACTCAACTTTTGTATTCACATTCCTTAGTTCTCAACTAAGAAAACTTTTGTTAAACTATATAAATCCAATTTTTGCATCAACATTTTTCAGTATTCTCTTTCTCAACTCCTACAACTATGCTCAGTTCTTAACTAAGTCCACTTTTGTTAAACTTTCTAAAACCATTTTTGCATCAACATATATCATAATATGTTTTGACTGTTCTATGTTTGTACCTATGGTTTGAGTTGATTTTTATCACCTTGTCGGTTATGTTATTCCAAATGCTTCCTATAAGTCCCTTGCATATGTAAAAAGTCATGTGCCTTTCCACTTTTGTTAAACTTTTTCTTTCATCAAGTCATCAACCATAGCAAATCATATACTTCCACTTTTGCTTGTTATTTCTTTTCTTAACTAGTTATCTTCATCCACTACAACCTTCACCTTAATAACCATGTAAAAGGAAACAGTTTTCAAACTAATTAGTAGTTTCATCAGCATCTCAAACATCCAAATGGACATGCACAAAAGTCTTATCTTCCACACTTATTTAAATTATGTAATAAGACATTCAAGTTACTCATTGACATGGTTAATTGCATTAATGCCACATATAAATCAGAAGCAGTCCATATTTGTTTGCAATTCACACCATGTGCTAATCCATATACTATATTTGAGGAAAATTTCTTTTCATGTTTCATATAGATATTGTGTGGCAATAAAGTTAGGATTTTATGAAATATGTGCTTGGATAATGCCCAATCTATGAACATTGCAAATGTTTTTCAAAACAGAACACCTAGCTTGATGCTTTTATTATAAAGTGAAATAATAAGTCAACTGCAAATCTTGTTTTATTCAAGCTTAAGATGATTGCCCTAAGCCCAAGCCAACCCAAGCTAATCCATATATTATATTTGAGGAAAATTTCTTTTCATGTTTCATATAGATATTGTGTGGCAATAAAGTTAGGATTTTATGAAATATGTGCTTGGGTAATACCCAATCTATGAACATTGCAAATGTTTTTTTCAAAACAGAACACCTAGCTTGATGCTTTTATTATAAAGTGAAATAATAACTCAACTGCAAATCTTGTTTTATTCAAGCTTAAGATGATTACCCTAAGCCCAAGCCACCCCAAGCTAATCCATATACTATATTTGAGGAAAATTTCTTTTCATGTTTCATATAGATATTGTGTGGCAATAAAGTTAGGATTTTATGAAATATGTGCTTGGGTAATGCCCAATCTATGAACATTGCAAATGTTTTTTTCAAAACAGAACACCTAGCTTGATGCTTTTATTATAAAGTGAAATAATAAGTCAACTGCAAATCTTGTTTTATTCAAGCTTAAGATGATTGCCCTAAGCCCAAGCCAACCCAAGCTAATCCATATACTATATTTGAGGAAAATTTCTTTTCATGTTTCATATAGATATTGTGTGGCAATAAAGTTAGGATTTTATGAAATATGTGCTTGGGTAATGCCCAATCTATGAACATTGCAAATGTTTTTCAAAACAGAACACCTAGCTTGATGCTTTTATTATAAAGTGAAATAATAAGTCAACTGCAAATCTTGTTTTATTCAAGCTTAAGATGATTGCCCTAAGCCCAAGCCAACCCAAGCTTGGAAGCAACCAAAACAATTATTATACTATTGGACAAAGTGAACCACATCTCAACTGTTACCACAAGTAAGCTCGAGTACTCAAAAGTGAACTAAACTTGTGAATTGAGTTTAAGAAATTCCAAAGTATTTGTTGACCAAAGGTCAATAGCAAGAGTGAATTTGATGTTCAAATCGATCATTAAGGGAAGTCCTTTAATGATGAAAACTCAAAAGCAATGAAATTGACTTTTTCCATAGCTTTTATATTTGCGGTGAACACCACCATATAATTCCAACATAAGATTGAAAATTGTTGATGCGAAAAGTAGATTTGGGAAATTTAAACAAAAACTTTCTTAAGACAATGACAAGGAAACCTGAATGAACAAAATTCCCAAATTTGCTTGAAAAATGATTGGAATGCACCTTTAGGGCAAGTTGGCATGATGCGGCGAAGTTCCGATTAAAAGGCCTTGAATTGCAAGTAGGTAGCACTATTGAAAGATGCTTAGTGATATAGAAAGCAACATGGTCGACATTGAGATAGTGTTGTAGGATGTGGCAATGATTCAGCCTAGATTTGGGCCACTCGGTTGAGATCAGTGACGACTAGATCGGAATTGAAGGTAAATCGATCAAGATCGGAGGTGACTCAGCTGGGACCAGAGGCAACTCAGCCAAGATCGACAGCAACTCGGTCGGCAGTCAGTTGGCTAGAATCGGCGGTGACTTAGCTAGGATCGGTGGTGACTCGACCGGATTGGCAACAAGTCAACCTAGATTGGGGGCAAGTCCACTTGGATTGACGAAAGGTCGGCCTGGATCATCAGCGAATCAGCCGAATCAGAGGCAAATTTGCCAGGAACGGTATAGAATCGGATGGGACGGCGACGAATTGGTTGAGCAAGCTCTAGTCGGCATGGGCCAACGCGAAGTTGACTCAAAAGGGCGTGGGCAAGCACGGGCCAGTTCGGGTCAACGTGTATCAACGCGTATCAACACATGTGATGCAAGTTAACGTGGATTGCTGTGGATCAACAATCGATTCCGATCGACATGGGTCGACTGGGTAGTGACCCAGGTCAACCCCGGTTGCTATGAATTAGCGAGTAGATGAAAGTTAACACGAGTCAGAGCGGGTCGGTGAGTCGACAAAAATCAGCACATGTGCCAATGAACACAGGCCGACGAAGGTAGCTTTTTAAAAGCTGTGACAAGCTCTGTTTAAATCCCTAATTTCCTATACTACATTGTCAGCACTCAGGAAGACAGGAGTCTACAGTGACGGCTCGAGAAGCAACAAAGACAAGGATCGCTTCCGACAACAGAGGAGAGGAAATCGGCAAGTCTTCTAGTGAAGTTGGGATTGTGGTTGGAGGGAGATAAAGCTCGTTCGGAAGCTTCTCGCCATACGTCCGATCTCTAGCAACGATTGTGAAGGTTCCGACTGCTTCGAAAGGGCTTTTCGAAGCTACTTCCCTCTTTTGCTCCTCTTTCTTTCTATCTGCTCCGCTTCGACTAATCCCTCTTGCAGTCAGCGAGAAGGGAGATTTATAGTGGTGCTCGACGGATGGCGCCAAGACTACTTCGGATTCTCTTTTCCGTTTTTAATCCAGCAAGGTGGCTTTCCTGATGAATCTAACGAAGAGCAATAAGTCTTCTGCACTATTATTTTTTTTGTTCTTTTTTTGGGACATTTCCTACTTCTACAAAAGCATACCATGATTTCATGTTCAAGTTCAACCATCGTTATCATAAATTCTCACCTTGAGCCTCCTCATTGTTTCTCCACCACAATATTAGGAGGGACATGCATAATATATTTTTTAAACAAATGATACACAATTAAATGATGATATTGTTGCTCCACTTCATGTTGAAACATGTCTATTCATCCCCTTCCATCATGCAAAAGAGTAGTTTTTATTTCACTTGATTACAAAGAGGGAATTCAATAACCCTTTAATAAGGTCCAATATGATACACATAAAAAAGAGACTTTTGGAAATAAGTTCTACTCGATACCAATTGTTAGATCAACAAGTTATGTTCAAATATTATTGCAAAATTATTCTAGAAATGTTCTAATATTCCCACTTAACCCAAAACATCGATGTAAAATATACTTAGTCACAATTTACTTTGAAGAGTTTGAAGCAAAAGCCTTAGTAAAAAAATATTTTGACTAGTGACACCTCTAATAAAGTGACGATCAACTTCAATCTTCTTGATTCACTTGTGGAAGGCTAGATTGTTTGTCATATGAATATGGCTCTAATCGACATAATGCATAAGCAACTGCTTTGGATACTAAAAAACAAGTTTTTCAAGTAAACGCCATCGTATCTCTCTGGTTAGATAAACCGTAGCTTGATATTGAGCTTCAACACTAGATCAAGCAACCATTTTTTTACTTCTTGCTCTCCCAAGTTATTAGATTTTCTTCCAAAAAGTACAATAGCCTAAAGTGAATCATCTATATCTAAAGCTAACATAATTAGTATCAGAATATACATCAATCTATAAATGACCATACTTGGTGCAGAGCAACCCATTTTAGAGTTCCTCTTTGATGAATTTAATTATCCTTCTAATGGCATTAGAATCAACCTACTTAAACTTATTCATAAACTCACTATGAAGCACTACAACCAAAGAGATTTCTAATCGATAGTTAAGTAGATCAATTTGCCAACAAGTTTTCGAAAATGAGAATTGTATTCTAAGGATTTTCTATCATCAATTAACCTAGCTTGCACCTATAAATGGTTCGACTTGTTTTTTATTTAAGAGTAAATACCTATCGACAAACAACAATACTTGCATCAAGGGTTGCTTGAACCAATTCCCATGTCTCGATGTAAGTATCTCTCCATCCATAACATGCTTGCTTAGATTGCCAAGTGCTTCTTGGTGAGTCATTGACACATAAACAAATGAGGGAGGTGACAATGGCATGGTAAGATGGCCTTAGGTGAGAAAGAGAAAAAAAGATATGTATAAGATTGGCAATAAATGACCAATGACCCTCTTGTAAAACCATATCTAAGTCAAGGTCATAAGGGAGGTATAGTTATAGATGAAAAGTTTAGTGGCAAAGTGGTCCACTATCACAATAGCCAATAATGGGATAGTCTCTTTTAGCCAAATAAAGTAAAAGAGGTGTTGGGATAGTCAAAACAATGAAAGAAGGGCAGGCTTTATCTCATAAAAGTCAAAGAAATGAATAATGTTATCTGCAGCACCCTATTTGGTATGAAAAATATGGAGTATATTCAAAAAAATTGGTATTGGGGAAGATCCAATAAGATCATAACAATGGTTACCGCTTTGAATGCAACAATGCTCATAAAAGACACTATTAATTGCATGGGCAAAGTGGGGGGACTGGAGGGGACAACTTGCCAAGTCTAGGAATATGAAGATGAATAAAAAAAATACAACCAAACGCTTTCAAGATGATAAAGATTTGTTGGGGAATAATAAATTAAACATGATAGAATTATCCATAATTGATGAAGCGATTCAACTATTAAGATAATAGTTGGTGAGGACAACATTACCAAATACTTATTAAGCATATTCATATGACTCAAAAGTGTATAGTCAACATCAAGAATGTGACAATTCCTATTTCTAACCACTATATTTTGGTAAGATGTATATAAACAAGATATCAAATGTATGATGTCTAACAAAGTGAGGAAGTTATATACAAATTTTTTAACAAACTCAAAAGAATTGTCAAAACATGAAATACAAATAATAATAAAAAACAAAACCTTGATTTCATTATAAAAAGATTGTATTATTCGTAGTATATCAGTTACTCGAGAAAAATCATTAACAAAGAATATAAAATAACAAGATTCATTAAAAGAATACTTAACCCAAATGTCAAAATGGCATCACTTCCATGAAGTAAAACTCTTATTAGCAACTCTAAAAGGATAGGAAGCATTAGAGGATTTCTTTACTCAAAAGACACTAAAAAAACAAAAGACTCAAGAAGAAGTTGCTTTAATTTAAGAAGGAAAGAATGAAGCAGAAAAAGATAGATGTAATGCCAATATCCAAAAATAAAAACCACGTTCATGATTGCAACAATTCCACATCCTCATAATCTAATTATGAACATAGTGTTTAGGATACGTTACAAAACAATAAAGCATTTTTACCTGCTAGCATATAAATAGGAGGCTCGTAGGAGATTTAGAGGCATCAAGGACATAGTCCAAAGAGAAATTTTAGATGTCGGTACAAATCGTACACCCATAACATGCGAATAAAAAACATCCACAATATGAGTATAAGGTAAAGACTAAGATAAGGTTAAATTGGAAAAGACAGATATTCTCACTTATATAAAACATGGCATCAAATATAACAAGACTCTCCAAAGGTAGCACTAAAGAAACTAGAGTAGCAAACATAGGTTGAACAAAAGAATAAGCAGTTGATGATGTAGAAGCTGTTGAATTTTCTTGAATTTCTCATACTCATTGCGAGTTAGGGTGATGCCACTGTCTTCAACAAAAAGCATTGCAAAGGGGGAACCACTATCAATGGCATTCTCCCACTTATGCTCCCAAATTTGAGCCAACATTTCTTAGAAATGAGGTTGGTGACACCATAATTTGAGCAACTTTGAGGAAGTATAAAAGTGTAAGAACCACAACAACATTCACTAATACAATCAAGTTCAAGAGCCTTACCCCAACCAACTCCTTGAGAATAAACAACTAAAGTCCCAATGGAAGGCATAATAGAGTTTCGATATGCAATAAAGACACGGAGTACCCTAGAGAAGGAGAATAAGAGATTTTATTTCTTTACTAGCAACAATTTGATGTTATACTGTTTATAACGATAAGGTTAGAAAGGAATTTACGACAATAAACTCATGTTATTGAGACTTTAGTGTAGTGGATCAATGATCAATGAAAAATACATCAGTAATTCAACGGGGCATCTTATAGAATGCAAAAACATTCTTTCTAAGATTGAGATTCTTCTTGATGCAAAGTGAAGATTTTCTCATATAACTGAAATACTTGAGAGTTTTTTTTTCTCTTAAAAATACATCTAATGGAGCATACCCCAATCTTCTAAGAAAAATCAAGAAACATAATAAAGGAGAAAATATATGTTTTCATACTATTTAGAAACAAAGAAATAACTACATAACCATCTTTGTATCATTGTTTGTAAAAGGTAGGAATTTGTCCTCATTACTCGAGAAATGATCTAATTTTTCTTTACAATTAACAAAAATTTTGAATGCTTAATACCAAAAGGAATAGTCTAAACCAATCAATTTGATGGTCGTGCTAACAATAAATTTGTTAAAGTAGAATTTCATGGTAGACATAGAGCATAAAATATATTGGATCATGAGAGAATTCTTATGTGAGCAACACAAAATGTTAACTACCTAAGAAGATAGCAAAGTTTGCCTCTTTTCTCTTTTTAAAGAGAAGAATGCCTCTCTCCCTCCCCCTCTCCCTCTCTTGGAACAAGAGACAACTAGGGATTACCTATAAGGCATAAGAGGCATCAAAGAAGAAGTCAAAACTTCACATCCATCAATGGCAACAAAGAGGAAACGATGGAGAGGTAACAAGATACTACAACAACAAACAATTATGACATACTAGACAATGATAGAGAGGAAAAGTAGTTATCACAAAAGTATTGCAACACAGAGGTGTGACAATGAGAAGTGGAGTTCTCTATTGTGAGTCGTGGAGAGGATTGCAGATGCTTCAAAGATATAGGCATAACGAGAAGGGATGATAACAAAAGCAATGATATTTCAAAGTGGCTAGCCAACTGGACCACAAAGTGACAACAAACATCCATAAGGACAAGATTACAGAGAGTGGTTGGATGTGGCCATCCAAAAGGCAAGATCACAAAAGCGAATGAGGACATGATATTTTTTTTTTCTTTTTGTTGCCTAAGGTTTCAAAGGTGAAATGTGAGGGAACATGACTTTGGTTTGGATGTTTAAGAGAGGAAAGGAATATAAAGGGTTAGGGTAAGGTAAAGGCAAGATAACAGAAGTGAATGAAGGCATGATATTTTTTTTTTCTTTTTATTGCCTAAGGTTTCAAAGGTGAAATGTGAGAGAACATGAGTTTGGTTTGGATGGTTAAGAGAAGAAAAAGAATATAGAGGGTTAGGATAAAGTTAAGGAGGATTGGATACCTCTATTACAAAGTCAAGAGAAGAGATTTTACTTGATTAAAAAATGAAAATCAAATACCATTTATAAAGGATCCATCACATGAGACATATAGAGAAAGACATTAAGATCTTAATTAACACCAATTATTAAGCCTAATATTTTTACCTAAACTTTAATAGAGAACTATTTTAGAGATATGCCAATACAACACATCACTAAGATTATTGATCTAGATTTCTATATAACCATCATTTCAAAGGTGATAGATATTGGAACAATTCATCCAATCTTGAAATTAGATGATATTGTCATAGACTTCTTTTTGCTTTTAAAACTAGCACAATCTATTATGTTTTCTTCACTTCTAATGTAATCACATGATACCAGATCCATAATAAGGACTTGCTTTAGAATCGATTCCATTTATAATTGCCACCATATCTATGACACTAGTTTATGCTCCATGTGATTTTTTCATGATGCTTATTTGAGTATTAACACACTCAGACATTTTGGATTATGCTCATAATGATCTTTGGCAATAGCTTGCAATGAGATTTGAGTCATTAAAAATATATACCTTGCTATATTATTACATTTAAAGTTGATATATTAGCATGAATTGGTCATATCCATATTAAGGGATGACAACTTTGCAAAGAAGTTGTATTATGATCCAATTCAACACTCAAGATGCTCTCTTACAAAATCTTTGAGAGATATAGATTGGTTCCTAACACAATGAACAAGTCAGAAACAACTGTATTAGGCACATGCCAACCCCCAACAACCAATTAGAATTGAATTTTTGAGAGACGTGAGACTTAATATGACACAGATTCAGTCACATTTTTCCATAATTTTATTATAATCTTCATTTGTAATGCAACATAGATTTCACCGATTTCTTTTATAGTTCTACTATAATATTAATTTTCTTTATTTATCATTTATGTTTAAGTCATGTAATACAAGTCCATATGTTGTTTTCAAACATTGGTGTACTTTGGTTCATGGGATAATAAGGAGGGTTGAATGATTAGAAAAGCATTGAATAAAAGAAGTTAAAGCTTCATAAGTGATTATTCTTATTCCTATTATTACAAAAATGAAACCAAAACTCATTTTGGAGTATAATACCTCACAATAAATTTGATAAGTTGGAATCAAAGGATCAGTCAATGATACAATTGAAGCATTTCTTCTTTTTTTGTCTGTCCATGGTATTTTAAGTCATGGATGAACTTGGGTTTACCTTTGGAGAATAGCACTATAGTTGGCTAGCATACCTTATAGTTGAGAAAAATTTTACCATATTATGCCTGTTTTAAGCAGCTTGTGCTTCATTTGAAAAGAAGAAATGAAAAAGGTGACAAATAGACAAGGAGTTAAATAAATACTTTGTAATGTTTTTTATGCATTTGAAACAAAAAAAATACTTTTAAAATGCAATTGGTAAATAGAAACTATCTTTTCTTGCCTCTACACGCTTCCCATATGTCCCTTTATTCCTTGCAAGCATGTCATGAATTTTTTAATGAGATTTCAATCTCTCTTCCCTTTGGTTTACTATGCAAGTCCTCGAACACAACTCAAAAGGTTATATGTGATACCATTCGACATGCAAGGCTCAATATCAATGTGATTCAAGGATTCATTATTCAAGTTCTATGTGATGAAAGACTCATGTTCATGGATATGTGATGCAATATCTACGTGATTCAAGGATTCTTTATCCTTGAGCTTGACTTGGTTATGCTTACATAGATTTCATAGTCTATTTTTTCATGCTTTGTATTAATTATGAATGAGTGTAATAACTGTGGTGTTGTGCAGTTTCAAAGAATGTATAGCTAAAGTTTGCACTATCATAAGATTGGTCTTTTAAGTCAATGTTTAGCAGGTATGGATTTTTAGAAAAATTTTGCTAACATTTTATGAAAATCAGCAACCTAGATTGGCTTTTTATGCTCTTCTACTTTGAGTGAACTTAACAGTCTTCATGTCTTTGAAACACAACTACAAGAAGCCTCAATTTATTTCCTGGGTTAGAACTTCAGATCTTATCCTTAAATTCTACCAACAAGCTTTGTTTCCCCACCTTATTGTGTCTTTTCCTGCTAGCCATCTTCACCCAAGCAACATTATCATAATATAAACAAAAATCAAAACTCCCACTCATCTCCTACCACAACTTTCATATGCGCACCAATGCCCCACCACCAACATCAAAAAGCCATCATCTGTAGTCTATAGGTCAAGAAGAAAAAGTAAAATGATAGTGCTTATTCTAGTTTTAACTTGTCCTGAATAATGTTCAACTTTAAAATCAAGAAAAAAAATGACCAGCTGCTTAAAATTGCTAAGGGTATAAAGTGGTAAATGATGTCGTCAAACTAGTTTATAAAATGCATGTCAATAAGGAAGTGCGTACTTCAACATCTGTGTAAATAATTCCGTCAGACTGAATTGCATGTATTCTTCCCATAACCTGCAAAAAAATAAGGATACTAAGGCAACATTGAATCGGACAAACCAGCAAAAGTTTTTTAAACAGCTTCATGTGATTAAAATAAGCTAAGAATAAAACTTGAGGATGTTATAATAAGAAGAAAAAATAGTAGAAATTAAGTCACATAATCATTGATCAGCTAATAATAAATCCTGCCAACCGGTAGTAAAGAAAATGAGTAAAAACATCCATAAATGAACCAGAACGCAAAACAAGTCAAAAAGATATGAAACGCAGCCTACTTCTACCTTTAACAGTAAACAGATCCAACCAATCAAGCAGGAGCTTAATTAGCCTGCCAGGCTGACTGAACAAAACTGTTAAAGGATTTTGGCTGATTCAAATAAACCAAGATGGTTTGGGTTTCCATTGAGTGACTAAACTTTGGGATCAACAAGAAAAATGAAAAAGAAATACCACATCCTAAGAGTAAAGTTTAAATTTGTTAATTACATGTCAAATCTATTTCTTGATTCTCAAGAATTTTTATCCCAATTTGACTCCATTCTTTTTTTTTTTCTCTTTTTTTATTTTTTATCCAAAGAAGATAATTCAGAAGCTTTTAGAACTTTTTTATTGCCATTAGTTTTATTTTTTAAAGCTCTCTTTTTGCTATAAGAAGTGTGCTCTCTATTGTATTTCATGTAATGAATTACTAAGATTTATCTTCTCATTTCCTCTGGTTTCAAGATATCAAAACAAGAATATTACCAATTCCCACAGAATCTTAAATTCCTCTATCCTGGCCTAATTCTAATCACAGAAAATTCATCACCCCAAACTAAACAATTTTCATCACCACCAATTTCGTCATATAAATTACATAGGAGTTTGCCCCAACTTCAAAGCCTCCATCCCACTCCAAAACCATCTTGCAATGCCAAATCACTGCTAGTCTAGATCAGCACTATTCATCTCAATAGATATAACTTCCATGCTGATCTTAAACTGTTAGACCACGCATTAGAGGAAGACAAAAAATCAGCTACTTAATTAGAGATGTTCAAGAGCCAGCCAACACAAATCTGTTGCACAACACTTGAGAAGCTGAAAAATCCATGGTTAAGACATAGCTTGTGAATTTGATGAAGGAGAATATTATTATGAATTATATGTTTCTCTGCTATTAAGAAGCTTTGGGATGATGTTACCCAAATGTATTGTGATTTGGGCAACTAATCTCAAGAGCATAAACTCATCTTGAAGCTTTGGAGATATTCATTAACAATTTGGTCACTAAATATTTCAACATTTTCAAGCATGCGTGGTAAGAATTGGATCTATTTAATGATCAAAAGGAAAAGTGTCCTAACGATGCAAATCAATAATGAACATTTGATGAGGTCAAAGGAAGAATAATTGCAAGGAATCCTATGCTTTACATCAGTGAAGTCTTCATTGAAGTGCCTTGTGAAGAGAGTTGACAAGTCATTCTTTAGATGAAGGGTGGCACAAATGCAACAACAGGAAGCTCAATGTTGGTTATTATCAAGTTTCATGCTTGGATGGTGGAATGTTCTAAATTTATGGAAGATTGACGAGAAGCCTCAAGTTTAGCATGATCATTGTAGTAAACCATCCTACACTAGAGAAACTTAGTGACAAATTCATGGAAAGTTAACTAACTAGAAGACAAAACACACAGCAACCAAACATTACTAATGCCACCAAGTAATGGTCCATTCCCTTTAGTAAAGAATATATCAATTAACACCTAAGATTTGTAAAGCCCAACTTGAATATTGGTAACCCTAATTGTTTTATGGTTCATATAAGTAGAACTTTTTTATTCTTTCCATAGCCTTTAATTCAGCTCTCTAAATCATTGATTTAAAAGTTTTGAATCATATGACAACCTTAAATCAATTATTTCATTCATATACTCCAAGCCTTTGTCATGAAAAATTCAAATTGTTAATGGAAATTTCTCTTCAATTGCTAGAATAGACATTATTAAACTTTATGGAAGTATGTCTTAAATATAGACTCCATGTAACTAAACATCCATCTAACCTCTCATCTGTCAACAAATTCTCCAAATATTGTAGTTGTCATATCATATTTTTTACTCTATGTTTTAGGGGACCAAAACTAAGCTTGACAACTAGGAATGCTAAAAATGATAAATGGGCTTGGCTATTTTGATAAAACCTCCATTGGCAATAAAAAAAATACAATATTACAACAATATGAGTTTAAACTCTATTTTAGAATGAACAATGTAATGACATCTTAAGTCAGATCATTATATCTTCCTTATCTGAAACAATTATTTCTTTTATGATTAAAGATTTGATTGTCAATTCAATGTAAAGTTTATCATTTTAAAAAAATCATCAATTTTGCTTTAAAACCTTATTGTCCTTCAAAATCATTTTATTAAACCAATTGTGATGTTTGGAAACCTTCAAAAATTATTATCTAAAAAACAAAAAAATGATTTGTTACCTTTATTGATAATCACACAAAAATATGTTAGATTTATTTCATGTATAATAAAGAAATTTAAAATTATAATTTTTTTAAGGATTTTAATAATTTAATTAAAAACAATTTAAAATAAAAGCTACATTTTTAGATTTAATAATGAAACTAAGTATTTTAATAAATGTGTTGGAGATTTTTTAAATTCAATCTACATGTCATGAAACTTCTCATAAAAGAAAGAGAAATAAACATCTACTTCAAGTAACTAAGGCTATAATATTTTCAATAAATGTCCAAAATATTTGTGAGAAGATGCAGCTTTAAAGGCATCTTATTTGATAAATGGAATATATTTTATATTTTAAACTTCACAACACTTTTAAAACAATCATCCAAAATCTAAAAAATATATTTCATTATGTATGACCCAATTAAAAAACTATGTTTTAATCTTGTAATAAAGAAAACTTAAATCATTATAGATGTATATTTCATTAAAAAATCTTATTTAATAAAAAATATATTTAAGGGAAAGAAAACATATGTGAAAATGATTTTTAACAAATTTTCAAACCACTACCAAAAGTAATTTTGTCACCAATATAATTTGATAAAGAAAAACAAGAAATTAAATATTCAAAATAATGAGAAAGTAGAAAATTAACAATTAATAGATGCTAAACATCATTGACTTCAATTTTAATGGGAGAAATAATACAAAAAAATCCAATCTTAACCCTGTGTTTTCCAATTCACAACCCCTAAAAGTTTTTTATTTAGATCTCCTTATCACCACTAGGAACGAGTTAAACTCATATTAAAAACTCTATTATAAAATACTGATTTTATCAAAAATCTTTGATAAATAAAAAGCCTTTATTTTCAAAATTTCTCATCTATGTATGCTTGGAACAATTCAAGAAGAACTTAGTAACCCAAATTAGAAGTTAGTAATTGATGAAGAGACGAGTGCCCTTGACAAAATCAAAACGTGAAAATAGTTGATTTATCAAAGGTATGATTATTGTTGTTTGCATGGTTGCAAACAGGTCTTCACCATAAAGTGTAAGGATAATGGGAGTGTTGAAAGATATAAAAAGACACAACTTGTAGCAAAAGATCTTATCGATAGGATAAACAATTAAAAAACTTTTGCTACAATAACAAGGATCAACTCCATTTTGATATGAATTGCGTGAGGCAAAACATATAAGGGATGAATTGTGCATTTAATTAATTTTTTTAATTTCAAAAATCTTTTAAATTAAAGAAAGTTTTTTACGCTTAAAAATAAAAATGTGTTTATGAAGATTGTTGACAAGTGAAGTTGCTCAATAATAAAAGAAATGCATCAAGATTTTTTTAGGTGGTTCAGCTAAAACCCGTGCCTACATCCACCTCCGATCACCAATCAGCCTTCCACTAACCACTCCTTTTTGTCGAGACCAGTAAGAGTAAACCAATTACAAACCGGTGCTCTAATGAGACACCAAAATTCACAAAAATTGATTATATGAAAAAATCAAAGACTTTACAAAAATTTTTGCACACAAAGAGTGGCACAACTAATTAATGATACAAATGTTACCAAGATGATGCGAAATGATTATAGAAGAGAGCAAAAGAAATAATAATTGAAAGAACACATCTCCCACAAGCACGTAGAGATTTGATATTCTTGGTTTTGGACATCTCTTGAGCACCTATAAAATTTTTAAGTTGATTCAATAATCACAAATATTAGTAAATAATCTCTATTTATAGTACAAATAAAAACATCCCAAAAAAACTCTATCAATGGCTAGAATTAGCTTTTCCAAAAGCTAACCATTACAGGAAACAAAAGAGGAAAGCGAAACGCAAATGCCGCCCAATTTAAGGCAGACGGTGCACGAACCGTCCAATTGAAATAACCGTTAAAGGGTTCAGATCTAATCGCAGTGAGATATGATTTAGATCGTTAGATTCGCAAGCCGGATGGACAATGAAGATGATCAGGATACTATTCACGAAGGCAGAGGGGTTCTCAACCATTCGATCAAGTATTCCAAATGCATGGTTAACTAAAAAAGACTGTTCACAAATGCGAAGGAAATTGCGACTATTCAATCGTGAAACCACCCGAGCGGCCGTTATAGATGTGCTTAAGTTTGGAACAAAAAAAATGTCGTTTATTTAGTCCCACACATTGCAAAGCAACACATGTGATTTGTTCTTATACTTTACTTCCTCTGCACAGCATAGTCAACCGGGTTGGCTGCCCACTGGTGCCCTTGGGATGCCATTACCTAAAACACATGCACACAATATTACAACAGGTCCAACCTAGCCCAAACCAATTACTTATCATAACGAGTCCGACTCGACTCATTACGCCTAAGCCATGTTCAGGAGTCATGCCCTAACCCGATTAACCCAAGCCACTGTAGGATTCGAACCTTGACTGATACTCCGAACCGACCCGACTCAATTTTGATCGATCTCTTGAACTGCAGCTCCTCGAGACCCATTGCCCAGCATTATGGACCACTTGACCCGAATCCTTCGGACTTGGCAGAGGGTTTGGGTGCTTAGGTGGAAATTTTTTCTTTTTTAATTATTAAATTTTAAAACTCAAAAAGACTTAATTTAAAAATCAAATATAACATAATGCATCACCAAAAAGCTAACTCAAATATGCATGAATCATGATAATCCTATGTGTCACAATTACAAATGTTTAACATAATAATTATATAGATATTTAGAAATATAATTCTTTGTAGATTAGTCACTCCACAAAGAGCATAATCATTGGTTCCAAAATTAGCAAGTAGAGTCTTCAATCTTCATTCACTACATATGTTATAATCCTTTAGCAAATTAAAACTACTATAATACACCTTGAGATTCAACTGAAACAACACTAAGCTTAACAAGACATTAGTAATATTTAACTTGGTTTTGTTATCATCATATTTAAGGATATAATACTTTTGGCTTTTACTTTCCACTATCAAAAGTAACAAGTAGCCATTATGTTATTTTGATATAAATAAATACTTTCTTAAATGGTGAATGGAAGCAGTGTTTTATGAAGGGCAAAGAAGATTTATAGATTAAAAAGATCCTTGTAGACTCTTTATGGGTTCGCTTTACGAGGTTTATAAAATTTGTAAAAGGATATGACCAGTCTCAAAGTCAAGTTAATCATATCATATTCTATAAAAACTCATTGAAAAAGGTAGATATTCTTATAATCTATAGAGATGAAATAATCCCTAAAGGTGATGACAATGAGGAAATTAAGAATCTAAAAAAATCTAGTTGAAAAGTTTGAGATTAAGGATTTAGAGAGTTTTGAAGTACTTCTTTAACATATAGTTTGCATGTCCAACAAAGGAAATTTTTTGAATCAATGTGAGAATGTTCTTAATTTAATGAAATTAAGAACTTGGATGAAAGACTACTAAAACTCCCATTAAACTTAGTATGAAGCTTTAAGAAACTAAAGCAAAGGATGTGGTGGAAAGATAACAATTAATCTACCTATCATAAACCTATCCAGACATAGCTTTCATCATAAGTGTGGTAAACCAATTCATTAGAGAACTTTGAAGATGTTTATTGAATTCTTAGATACCTGAAGAGAATTCTTAGTAAAAAATTTAGAAATCATGATTACCTACAAATAAAGGCTTATACAGAAGTAGATTCGACAAGAAATATTATGGATAGAATATCAAAATTAAGATATTATATACTTTCGATAGTAATTTTGTAACTTGGAGAAAGAGAAAACAAAATTTGGTGACCAGGAGTAGTGCAAAACCAAATTAAGATCAATTGCATATGGAATATGTGAAGTTCCATGGTTGAAGAATATTCTGGAAACATTGAATATTCTCACACCATCACCAACCAAGATCTATCAAGACAATAAATCAACTATTACCATTGCTCATAACATAGTTCTTCATGAAATGACAAAGCATGTAAAAGTTGACAAACACAATCAAACAAAAATTGATAATAAAATTATCTGTCAAATATTCCTACTATTAATAAGATCGTGGATGTTCTAACTAAGAGTTTGCATAAGAATGAATTGAACAATTTGATTTCCAAGTTGAAAATGGAAGATATTCTTATATTAGCTTGAGGGAGGGCATTTAAAACTTGTTAAATCTATTCCTTGATTGTAGATGGCTTATTTTCTAGTTTCTCTCTATTCAGTTTTTCTCTTTCCTTGCTTAGTAATCAAAGGAGACATTTAATTAAGAAGATTTTTAAGAATTTTTATTGGTAACTAGTTTCTAATTTTTTGAAATGCTCTTATTATTAATAAAAAAGAAGCTCGTGACTGTATTTGGTGGATAAATTAATAAGAATTTTTTTCTCTTTCCTCTCATTTTTAAACTTATTGTAATCAAAGTTTTCTTTATTCAAGTTCTCAAGCCAATGTGTTCTAAATGTTCAATGCATCCAAGCCATCAACTAATAAATCCAAGAACAAATTCATAATAATGAATTAATCTTTGGAGGAAAAAGTGTAAGCATTTCGTCGAAGTTGTTAGCAATCCCCTCTTAAAGGAGCAATGCTTTGTTCTCTCCAAGCATTACTTCCAGTTTTTCTTTTGGATTACTTCTTTTTCTTCTCCTCTTTTTGTTGATTGGAGTGGCAACAAAAAAAGTAGTTCGTGCTAAAAAGGGACAAGGGATCATTCTCAATGATAAATGAGCATATAAGTGGGAAAATAGTGAGAAAAGAAATGGATCATATTTCCTATTATTATCGTCTTATAAACCATTATGATCCCTTCTAAACAAATTTGTATATTTAGTGGTTTCATTTTAGTTTTGGATCACATAAGTATTTATTACATGAAACACAAAAACAATCAATTACAACAAAAGCTAATAAAAAATTAATGATTATTTTCCTTGGATTGAGTACTACCCATATATAACGTGCTATGGAAAATATGTTCATATGCACAAGAATGATACTAACCAAACAAATGGAACTAGGCTTTAAGCAAGCCAAGTCTATCCAAATCAAGACAAGAGACTAAAAGCATAAATTCAAGCCTAAAAAATTGGGCCAATTGAGCAAAATACATTGTCTAAGTAAAAAAAGAAAACACCCAAGCCAACATGAACACATGTTCGAGTTCACTAGGTTGGTCAATTATGACTTTTTGGCTAAAAATTCATGCTCATACGCATCATATGATTGGGTCTACATGATTGATCCAAGTGGCTGTCCAAGTTCATCCTTAAATCTATCAATACAATCATATGAGCATAAGTCATAATAAACATGTAACATCAAAATAAGAAAAAACATAAATCAAAGACTAAAAATATAACCACTTATAGTATGAAAATGAGCACAAAGCTACATGAGTATATATAAGGCAAAACACTAGATGGGTGAATTTCTTATTAGGATATTAATATAGCATAAACTATCACAAATCTTTATTTTCAACTATAATTTGTTACAATTATAATTAAATTTCAAATTGAACACCAATGTTCAAAAATTATGTCGTAATGTGTAGCACAATGACCAATAATGACATCGATGCACATGATCTAGTTGTCCCACGTTGTACAAGCCAAGTGACAAGTTCAACATTGTATTCTAGAGAATCGTGGAATTTTTAAGTGACATAAAAATACGAATATACATATAAAAGTCTATAGTAATTCTAGAATTATATGCACTAGAAATAATTAAAACTTTACTTGTCACTTCTATCTTTTAATGATTTTTCTTACAACAAATCTAGTTGGAATTGTTATATTGCTTGAACAAAAATGCCAATACAAACTCTCAATACAATTTCAAGGCCTAGATTTTTAATAATACACTATGAGATATTTAAAAAAGACTTTACACTTAGATCATCACTTCTCACAGAATTACATACCAACTATTTCATTCATTATCCTACACACCATGAAGAACTTAGTAGATGCTTCTATTAAAGGTCAAGGTCATAAGGCATATTTTCATTAATATTTTGCATGCATTGACAATGTCATGGCATATTTACTAAAAGCTTTGGAAAGATTTGGAGTCATTATTGGCCATTGCAAAGCCCAATTTCAAATTCGTTTATGGATAGAATAGGAAACACCATTCATATCTCATATATTTTGCCTCTTTACTATTCATCCTAAAAACACTCTTAAGAGACCATCAAGCAGCCATTAAAGCTTTCCTTTGTTTAAGGATTCTTTGCTTAGTTGACTAGCTAAGAAAAATGCAAGAGGCATCCTCAAGAGTTCACCTCTATTGCACACTTTCTTGAGACCATAAACAAAAATTTGAAAAAAATGTTGTTTTAAAAGATATTTCATACAAAGTCATGCTCACATTATTCTCTATGGCTTTAGCACATAGGGCTCCCCATTATAACTTGTTCAATCTTTTATTAGTGCAATTGACCTAACTTTTGCTATTGCATAAACCACTATATATCCCATCACTCTCTCATGGAGTTGTTTTACTCGTCAAGGTGTTGCCCCTTGCCAAGGGTGATAATGGGCTAATTGTCCTAGTCAACAAGAGAAGGATAAGGTCAGTCCTCATAAAGGGTTTTCCCTTGACATATTTGTAATGGCCACTTAGTGAAGAAATTCCCAATCAAGAAGCATGACAAGTGTGTGCCAAAAATGATTGAATAAAAAAAAGGTCTAACGCATCTAATATCCTCCCCAATGCCCTCTTATTTTTAGTGCGAACACTGGTACATTAAACAACAAAATCTAGCTTCCCATGATAATTCTACAAGTATTTAAACCAAAATGTTAACTGTCCCATTTTTATAATTTATTTGAATTAGACAATCAAGTCATCAAAGCCAATTAGTCAATTTGTTATCAACTATTAATTAATCTAGTAAGATGTTTCTTCACCAAAGGTGTCAGAACAATTTGTCTTTCCAATTAGAAACCGATTGTTTCAACAAGAAAAATATTTTCTTAAGTGCTCAAATAGCTTGCTGATCTTGTTTCAAATGATGAGAAATCCATTCAAGCTAGCCAACAAACATATCCAATCATTTTGAAAATCGATCAAGCTAGTCAACATTGGTTGAAGTTTTCAAGTAATTTGAAGAGCTTATCTCAAATTTGTCATCATTTGGAACCTTTGTTTATAAAGCAGACCCCACGAATCATTAAAAGGAGCAATTAGTCCTCCAAGAAAGAATCAAACTTTGTACATTAGTCTTACAATAATCATAACAACATCAATAAGCTTTAATCCCTCTAAATAATGACAACTACATGAAACCTCTAGTGTTATGTCATATTTTTCAATATGTCAAGTCTTTTCTAATAATTTCTTGTCACATCTTTATAGGTCTATCTCAACTTATGTACATAAAATAAAATTCTAATGACTCACATAACCTAATAAATACATCAAATATTCTCCATTTAACATGTCCAAAACATTAAAATAGACTTTTCTTAAGCTTATCTTCAATTAATGTTATATAAATTTCTTCAACATATACTTACTCCTTAGAATATTCTTTCAAAAAAAAAACAACTTGTTCATCTCAACATCCTCATCCATGCCACTCATTTTATTTGTTTGAACTTCAAAAACTAATATTCCATATCATAAAATATCACTGATGTACTGTAGTCTTACAACAATTATCTTTAATCATAATTAAAATATCTAGATCACACAACAAACAAAAAGCAACCCTCCATTTCATCTAACTCACTTGAATCTTATTCTTAACATTTCCATCAATTGTTTTCCAAGAAATAAATTTCCTGCTTTGTTTCATCCCCCATCCCTCTCAATTACTACATGCCAACCGACTTACCACTTAAGAATAACAAAGCTTATCAAGAGTTGATGAGTCTCTTGTGCATTTGGAAGGCCACAACAAAGAAGAAAATGACTGGAAGATTCAATAACTACATTGTAATATTCCACTATTAGATTAAATGTGCACCTTGTTGTAACCTAAAAAGAATTTTGTTAGAATTATGTTTGTTTGAGAAGCTTTGGATAAAGCTCCAAAAGCTTAATATAGCACTTGTTTTGAAAATGGAAATCTTTTTATATATAGCAGTCGACAACCAAACAAAAGTTTAAAAAAATAAGGGGTATTTGATCAGATGGTGAAGATACAAGCCCTTTATACAATAACTTTCTTGGCTCTAATCCTTCTACACCTGAGCATTAAAGAAGAAGAGATAATATAAACATTATCACAAAGGTAACGAATTATCATGCAATAGAGAGGAAGGATGAAAGGAGATGGAGATCAAAATGGCGAGAAGGGAAAAGTGGAATAGAAGGGAAGAAAGAGAAAAAATAGGTGATATTGCAATTTGTTTCCCTTAATAAAATTTATATAGACTGTATTAAAGATCTCGTGAAAAGGATTGGATTAAAGCTTGTGTTAAATTAAATGATTGAGAATGATTTTATTATGGAATAAAATTCATGCAATTGAAAGAAGATTTATGTGTTAGAGTTTAATTTAAAGAAATTTTATTATGATATAAAAAGCAATAGTTTACTTAAGACATTTATACAAGAAAGCAAAATAATAGTTTAATTTAATTTAATTCTCGAATCATCTATATCTTTATGCATATTTTTATATTTATTATTTATTAAATGTACAGATAAAATGTTTAATATGAATTATTTATTGTGTTAAATTATAAGAACAATTAACATGAGATTATTTGCAAATCTTGAATAATCAATGTTATTTGAATTAGAATAATGTATATGCATAGCATCAAATTTGTTAGATAAAATTTTAGGTTATTATGGTGTTAATTATTGTGGCAAATCATTAGTATAATTAATACATAGTTATCAATATGTTTTAGCACATGATTGTAACAAATTTAAAGCAAACCTTAATTATAGAACAATTATGAGTTATAAGAATATAAGTATTTTTGTATTAACCATAATATAAGTAAATAATGTCATTCATGAGTTTAAATTATAAGGATAATAACTATATATTTGAAAATAATTTTTAATAAACAAATTAAAATACAAATATGAAATCAAAATCATGTTGATAAAATATGCTAAATTAGAGAGATGATTAGCTTGAATACTTGAATCAAATTCCATTAACCCTAAGCTTAAAAAGAATGAGACTAAAAAGGTTATAGTTGACTTGAGATAGATAAAATCTAATCTCACAAGGAAACATGTTTTGGAATGTATTTTGTCATATAATTTGAATGAAGTTTATGTTTTATCTTAAATGTTCAAATACAACTTTATTTCATAATTAGTGTTAAAACATTGAAATAACATAATATGACAAGCACACTAATTGAATGTTATACGTTTAATTATGATACTCTTGAAATGAAATACATGATATTCACAGTGTAATCATGACATGTAAACAAGCAACAAAACAAGAACAAAAATAAAATAGAATAGAGAGTTTTTCTTTAAGATATCTTTTTGTTCAAGTTAAGGAAAGAACTTCTATAGATGGTTGAAAGTGATTCACCTTCAATTATGTGATTAATAGATAGGGATGGCCAAATATAATCCATCTATATTGATATGATTATAGTACTAAATTTGTAGTGATGTTCACCAAGAATAGCCAAAGACATCCATCTCCCAAAAAGCAAGGAAAAAAAAAAGAGATATTAGCTAATTAAAAAACTCAAGGATCAAAGTAAGAAAGAATAGAAATAAGTATTTTCTACTCGAACAAGAATAGGAAAATTTTAAGGTGAAAGCATGACTTAAAATAAATTTTTTAGTAAGGCATTTTTGTGCTTATTAAATGATTCATTGTTATGTATTGAATGAAACATTTTCAGCATTAATGAGGAAACACAAAGAGATACCTAGAATGTGATTTTGTGAATTTTGTAAACTTTTGAAATTTACAATAAACTTTATATAAGAACACACTATGAGTCAAAAAGTTGAACTTGTATATTATTACAGTTATTTTATGAAATTAAGATAATGGAAGTCAAAAAATTCTACTTTTGTTTCGAATAATTTTGAGACATAGGTAGACTTTCAACCTTTGCTAAAATTATTTTAAGTTGGTCAAGACATGGCACACCTCAAAAGTATGTTGGACCTCTCATCAATTATAACTCCTATTTTTATTATCTACTTCAATGAGCCTTTTTCTAATCATGATCTTCCCAACTCAACCCTTGTTGTCATGGAGAATTTTCTCATGGAATGATATAGATGGAGGATACAAATCACTTCTTGAATTTGCATCTTCCCTTATAAACATAAGCAAACCCCACTATAGCTTTCTCCAACCTGTAGAGGTGAGTAGATTTCTGCATATCTATCACAACTTGGGAATCCTCCGGTCTCTGCTAAAACATGTTGACCAATTAATTCAGCAAAAGCATCTCAACAGCCTGGGATGCATTTCTTTCTTTCCACTATTTTTATAGCAGTTTGCCTAGATTTTCATCACCTCAGCAACACTTAATATATGTACATACTCTATGCTATGCAGTACAACATACTGCAAAGCTAACATTCTATACCAAAAAGCTCCTTCCAAGGTCAAGTGTCAAAGAACATACAATGCAAGAAAAGCCTGAACACATTTGTTGAACTGTGACATTTCCCATCTCATCAATAGTACCAACATTTGGCATGAAAGCTCAAGCCATCATTTCTTAATACATGTAATAGATAATGTGGATCACTCATATAGGAATAAAAGGGAAGCCCGTTTAAAAGTAACTCTTCCAACTTTTAACATAAAGAAACCTATGTAAGCTGCAAGACTAGAACCACATGAGCTCATAAGTAATGGAGTTTCAACAATTCCATAATTGTTATGGCTACTAATGATTACAACAACAAGCATTCATCTTTTGGATATATACAGTACAAAGAAAAGTTTCATACTTCAAGGACCCTAAAATATGCTTAAAATGCATTCAGCATATCAACTCCGAACTCTAGCAAAATATTCTGTAGCTCTGTAATAAATGAATAAAGTTATGACAGAAACTATGCTTGGTTTTTAATCTATAAAAAGAATTCATTTACGGATAATTAGTTCAAAAACATACAGTTTTGTAGTCAAGGCCTTGATTTTCATCAGGCAAGTAACTATTGGAGCTTATGTCAACAAAATTTATTGTTCCATAAGCTTGGTTTCTTTCTCTAAGCATGTTCACCTGAAAGACATGGCAAAACACCAAAAAGAAAGGTGGTAATATATTAAGGATCAAAAGAAAAATAAAATGATAAAATAAATCATCAAAATTCATTAGCACAAGTTTTCATAATCTTTAACTTTGCTTTCATATATGCATGTCCATACAGATAAAACGCTTTGAAAATTGTTATGATAAGTGACTTTCTCGGGTTAAGAATCTATTTTGCATTGGTTAACATATATGAAATTGGGATGAAGTTTCAAAGATCAAAGAGGGGAAAATTAAGGGATAAAAATTAATTATTGAAGCAAAAATACACTATCTGTATCCCATCAGGGCTCACTGTGTGAAACCATAATTTTCTTAAACAATTAACAACCCAAAATCATCAATATTAGATCTTCAAGAGTAAAGAACTACTAGAATATCCAGGAAAGATGCTATTTGTACAAGGCAGTTTATTGAAGAGAACAAAATTGAATTAACTTCTCGCAATACAAAAGATAAGACACTTTTGAACACAGACTTAAAGATTTGTACAGGTAAACCAAGAAAGAAAGATTTGAAGCTAAAATCTTAGAATTAATACAAGTACTATCTCTCATCAGAAAACACACCTCACGCATACAAAGTGGGCATTCTCCATCATAAAGCATTTTGATCTTCCACGTTTGAGATTGTTGTGGCTTTGTCACCTGACTAATGTCTTTTATCTTGTGATCCAAAGAAGCACAACAAACTTGAAATCTTGGACCTAAAAGGAAAACTTAATGTTGAGCTGGTATTGTACAAACAATGAAAAAATAATAAGTATACTTCATAAAAAACAACAAAACTGCATGATGTTACTTTTATGCAAAATTAATTTACACACACTAATGTAGAATGGCAAGAAGCACTTTTGATACTTCCAAAATTTTCTTGAATTCTTGAACTAAAATAACAACCACTAATTTTTTGAAGCTTAATGCATTATGTGGGTTTCCCTTCCAGATATTTCATGTCTATTTCAGATCTAAAGTGATACACAGTATACCCATGCCAGCCAAACCAGAGAAAGAAACACAACCAGCTTGACTTGCCTCACTTGCCCTTAATCTGAAAGCCTTAAAGCACCACAGTCTATTGCTTTGAGCCAACACATTTTGATTATCTTATATGGCAAGAAGAAGCTCCACTACTTCCCTTGACATCTCTTGAAGCCTTGAGCAGTCTTGATAATTGTGAAGGTTTTAAAGTCTACCACATTCTTAAGAATTCCCAGAAAAATATGAAATATGCTGACACAGCACAAACCTGCCACCCCCAACAAAAAAAGAAACTGAAACAATAAAAGTGGTGATTCTGGTTTCAATTCAAAATTAAAAGGAAAACATTGTAAATTACCTAGACCACATAGATAAATATTGGTGGATACATGCATGTTGCATTTCACTATCAGGTCATTTCCTGGCCTAGTAAACATAAATCATTTGTACGTCAGGTGTTTTTTATACCATTGTTCAGCAATACACGTCATATATAACTCTCCTAAGGATCTACATATTTTCTCTCCCTCTGAAACAATAGTTAAAACAATTAATGGCTACAATCACATTCTATCGTGACCTTCATGGGTAGTTATAGTCTTTGAGATGACTATTGAGCCCAGAACTGCATAGTGAACATGTTAACAATACATATGAGTTCAGCACCACCTTGGCTTACAAAATTTTTTATTATACAATTCATAGATCTCTTTACTTGTTCAATATTTAAAACAAGAGGTAAAACTATTTATCACATTTTAACAACACATATGACTTCAACACCACCTTGGCTTATACAATTTTTTGTTCTACAATTCATAGATCTCTTTACTTGTTCTATATTTAAAACAAGAGGTAAAACTATTTACCACATGTTGCCAATATTTTGTGGTGCACACAAGAACCAGACTTAAACATAGTGTGTATACTCATAGCATAGAAGAAAGCTGCAATACCACTGCACACTTGGGAATCTTGATATTTAAAAAAAAAGTTTAGCAACATTGGCATACCTATCTCCTAGTCAATTTCTATTGTCTTTCATTTTAGTTAGATTCTTTTTTTGAGAATATCAAATTAAATTTTCATTTTTTTTATTCGCTTATAATTTAGCAATCATTAAATAGATCAAGATAAACAATCAAATAAAGTCTTCATTTAAACAAGTGCTAAAAATAATACTCAAATTTAAAATGCTAAGTTTCCACAAATAACTATGAGCAAAAAAAAGAATACAGAATGGATGAAACATACTTCAGTGGATACTTTTCTTTTGTCATTTAATGAAAAAAGGGCCACTAAAGTTGCTAGCTCCCATTGCAAGAATTCAAGTGTTGAAGACAAAAGGCCTAATATACATAGTCATACATAAAATTTTTGTGAGAGTTTCCACAAATCACCCACAACCTCCAAATTGCATAACAATAATTATAAAGTCAAAGTTTATATCATAGTTGAATAGCAAGTTCGTGCAAATAAGATTTGTAGCTAAACTACATCATTTCAAATTTAATTTCAAGATTTCTTACATATAATGGATACTTTCTCGTTTAGGATTGCATCATGTATGAAATAAACATAAATTCAATTCTATGTGGAAATAACCATTGCTCTGTATCTATTACAAATTTGTTAAACCAAGAAGATATGTGAATCCACATTCATTAACTAAAGAACATGTTCATATCACCTACACATCTTATATATGTATCATCATGGGAAAAATATTGACTTTCATGCAGTAGGTTAGAACTGCATTCTGTTAGTATCTCATCATCAGCATGGAAGTAAACCTAGCATGTAATTATAATAGCCTAAAGTAACTTCATTGAGGTGGACGAATCAATAATACTTAATGTGTACAACTTCACTAAAAGATTATTCTAACCTTGAATTCCTATATGGCATTTGCATCCCTTGATCTTATCCATGGCATGACAATGGGCCTCGAGACCCTTCAATGCTCACGAGACAAAACACAATCATAAGACCCACAAAAATTATCAATGGGCACTAATTTCTCATATTGGTGTTGGACGAGGTTTCAAGGATTCAACATGTTCCTTGACAACCATATGCAGTGATTCAAAGAGCAATAGACAAATTTACTAATCTATGACTGAGGCTAACTTTTAAATTTTTATATCTTTATTTGGTTTCTCAGTTCTTTATCACCTCATTTATAGAATTCACAAAGCGTTGCATGATCCTATATGCAAATCAAAGAAAATGCACATGATTTGAGAATATTGAAAAGAAAATTGACCTGATATTGAAAATATCTTATTCATTAAGTATATCAACATGTGTACAATAGTCTTCTTCATAAGTGAACAATAGCTTGGCTCTAAAATACCTCATTAGAGATTTGAACTATTTGCATGATTCAACACACATTACATTTTGTAATTGATAAATTCAATGCAATATTCAACACCCAAGAATAGTTCACTTCTCAAGCAATGGAGACTTCAAAGAAAACAATTAAAAGTTCCCACAAAGATGAGAGCAATCATAAGTAAAGCAACAATTCTCCATCTAATTCTTCTTCACTTCAACCTTTGACAAAAGAACCTAAGCCAGATTTGAATTCCAATCCATGGAGTCGTTGACATGCTTCAATTGACGACATAACCAAGAGATGGTGTTGAGCAACATGATCGACAATGGATAGCTTATGTGAAGAAGAAGTCAAGAGGAGGAAGGGAAGAAGATTGATTTTTAAAGTAAAGGAACTCTATGGTGATGGTTGTTACAAGAAGGAGGTTAGCCAAAGGAGTTTGAAGTTATCAATAAGGTTAGTGATGGCTGTTAGTGCCACATGAAAGCAAAGAATCAACTCATGAAGAAGTTGATCCGAGTTCTCGCAATTAGTTTGGCTTTTCGCTTTTCTTTCTTCACATTATTGTTCTGTCAAGTTATTATCAACAAATATTAGCTGATTGACAAAAAAGACGTCCCCAATTATAGCGAATGGAATTGCTAACATTGAGCTATCAATTCCTTTTCTTGGGAGTTAATTTGCAATACGTAAAATAAATGTAAGTTAAAATATCATATTATTGAAAAATAATAACTTAATTTAGAGATTCAAAAGAAAAAAATCCAGATTTAAAGAATTTTATGCTTTATAAACTTCACAAATAAAAGTCATAAATTGATATTATTTTGGAGGAAATTGGTGAAATTCAAACAAATCTAAGGCATGTTTTGCAGATATGAAATGATTCTACAATTAAATTTGTTTAACTTAATAATAATTAGCTATATGAGAAAGTTTTTAGGTCTAATGAAGATTAGATTATCATCATTATTGAGTAGAAAAATATTATTTAGATTAAGGTGGAGATCAATAGTGTGGTGTAGATCATCACTATAGTTGTTTAAGCAATCAATAATTTGTGATTGGTACGCATCACCTAACATAAAGAAAATAATTACATATGCTTATATATCCTTAATCATGCATTATTTATCATGCAATGTCATGTTGTTATGTTATTTTCATTATTTTACATAAAAACAATGTTGAATTTGAAATGTAAACATAATATTTTATCAGAAAGAGCAAGGAAAGTAAAATTTCCTTGCCAAGGTTTAGGAATAGCTAAACTTTCTTACAAAGTACACAAGGTGAGTAAAACTACCCAATAGATATAGAATTTTGAAAAAAGCAAACTCTCCTACGGAATAATGAGGTGAGTCGAGCTCTATGATAGAGATGGAGATAAAACAATAAGGAATACTAAGCTCGATCGTAGAACAACATGAGAGAAGCAAAAAAGAAAAATCTATCTTGAAAATGTATTATGTTTTCAAATAATGCAAATATTTCATAAAATTTACATGACATCGTAAGTTTCACATGGCTCTTTCATATATGCAATTTAGATGTGTTTCCTACAAGAATGTGTTGATTTTAATTCCTAATAAGTTGAAAACTCGATCTTCTCTAAACTTTATAGGTTGAAGCTGAGGTTCGCAAAAAAGACTCAAAAAGTTTGGGAAGCATGGTTTATTGTTTGTTGAACTTAGCATATTATAATATTTTTCAGTTTTATACAGGCATAATTAACAGTTGTTTTATTACTTGTTTTACGTGGATAATATTTTGAGTTGAGCTTATCCATTGGTATATTCTTAGTTATAATGGCTATCAATACTTGTTATTCCGGTTTAATGATATGTGTTATTATTTCTGTTTGATTATTATACATTTGTGGTTTAGAGCTTTGATGGAAAAATTGATGTGTTGGGTGACATTCAAGACTATAAACATTGAAAACACCCCTTACAATCGTTGTTCCATCACAACTTTTGGAGCCTTGCATGGCCTGTCTGATCCACCATGCCAAAAACTATAGTTCGTACATAAACGGGAAGGGAGAAAAATCACACTAAGAGCGTAAAATCCCTAGAAAGTGAAAAACAACTTTTGCTGGAAATATAATCGCATCCAAGAAAGAGAGAGGCACACACACACACCTTGAGGCAAATGGCGAGTGAAGCATGAGACCCTGGAAGAAGAGAAGGACGCGTGCAGCGGAAGATGAAGAGGCAAACGATGTAGAACTCCGCTCCCGTAAGCCATTGAAACGTCTCTCTTGCAGCTCCCACCTCGAACGTGGCGAAAGATGGAAGTGGTACTCCTACGGTGGAGAAGCAATCCAACGATTTCAAAAGCGTGTGTCGGTTGTTAAATCCGTTAAGCCGAGCAAATTCGTTGGGCATCAGCGGCTATCGAGTGGTTTGGACGGACGACTCGTGTTATGATCGCCTACCGTAAGTGGTGACTGCAAAAACATTTATTTTTTTTTTTGGTAAAAAAACAAATTGATGGTCCATTTAAAAACGACTTTTTATTTTTTAAAATTCAGAATTATTTATATTTAGATTAATATCTTTATCCAATTTTAATTTCTTACATAAATTTATTTTCAAAATATTTTTCCAAACTTTAATTCTAATGTTACAAATCATGCACAAAGAATGTTGTCATAAACAAAGCTATTATTAAATGATAATGTTTAAGTGAATATTTTAATATTTTTGGCACATTGTTCTCATAATTAGTTTTGTTAAAATATTTCTTAAAAATTAC
Organism: Vanilla planifolia; assembly: GCA_023846275.1. Taxonomy (NCBI): domain Eukaryota; kingdom Viridiplantae; phylum Streptophyta; class Magnoliopsida; order Asparagales; family Orchidaceae; genus Vanilla; species Vanilla planifolia. The sequence goes on along the minus strand of CM043874.1, from coordinate 12,670,746 downwards.
CAAATGTATTTTTATCATTTTTTGCAATATAATTTTTAATTAAAAATTAATATTAAGATAAATTATATTAAAAAATAATTTATTTTACAAAATCTTGTTGCAATAAAAGCGGTATGGTGTCAATGATTAGAGGATTTTTTTTTTAAATTAAAAATTCAAACTTGAGAATTGTGTTTTAAAATTATGATTCATGAATAGTTAAAAAAAGTATTTTAGAAGTTACAAAACCTCAATCATTTGAAAGCCCGTACAACTCAAATAAATAAATAAATAAATTATTTTCGTAATAGTTATTTTGAAATCTTACTATTCTATGATTACAAAAGAATCTCATAAAATTATAATACCTAAAAAAGAGATGTTTTCTTTTTCTAAAAGTTTGATGCACCACTCACAAAGTCAAGTGTCTTAAGGTTGAATAATATTAATTATAAGAAACATTTTTCTTAGAGGCAAATAAAATTGATAAGAAATAAAAAGAAATAATAAATAAATAATATAATGAGTTATATGAACTTTATGTATATAATACTTATAATAATAGTATAATATAATATAAAATATGACATATTTATATATCATGATATAAAAAAAATGAACTATGATTTTCTTAAGCCATTAGCACCTGATGCTGAGCTTAATAAGTATTAGTTATATATTCTATTATGAGATAAAATAAAAAAATCTTATTAATTGATGTTATTAGTACATTTTGTATGATTTAATATTCTAAGGATATAATATGTATCATGCCCCACTTATGTTAATTATTAATCTCCATCATATTCAAAGTAATTATAAGAAAAATGTGAGAACATTTAAGTAAATATTTTTTATATATAAAGAATGACAATATTCTATTTAATTCTCACTTATTTTCTCTTATAGGTCAACATATAATACATAACATATATATAACCAATAGTTATGAGTTAATTTATACATGAGATAAACTAATGACTCTCTCTTGTTATGCAAATACATAATTTTTCCAATTTTATAAAGGATGTTTACTTTTTTTTATTACTTTAATCTATTTGTTTTTATGTGCTACTAACATAACCTATAATATAACCAAAATAAAAGTTAACAAATTACCAAACAAATAAATAATAGAAGAAATAACACTGCAATAAATTTAACTAAATGATATTTACAAAATAACTTATGGTAAGAATCTTTATTTTATCAATAACATATTAAAATTCTTCTCTAATATCTTATTAAATTAAACAAAGTTTAGAAACATATCTTTTTATTTGTAATTTTTTCTATATATAATAATTATGTGTATATATGTATAGGTATATATAATTATTTTGTCCCATTTGTGTAAGCTTACTCATTTCCTTTTTCTTTTCATGTCTTTTATTTTTCTTGTTTTTTTTTCACATCTTTATTCTTCTTTTTTCAAAATATTATTTCTTCTTGATATTACTATTATATTGTTTAGTCATTCTAACTTTACACTATCAATGTTATATTTTTTTTTTCTTTCTTTCTTTTTTTCATATATGACACAATTTAATATAAATGTTATTTTTTATCAATAATTCAATTACTTGTCAATGATATTTTTTTATTAAAGGCACATAAAATTGGTAAGAGATAAAAGGAAATAATAAACAAATGTTTTAAGTTATATGAACTTCATGTGCATAATACTAATAGAAATGCTATGATATAATATAAAATATAACATGATTATAACATAATTATACATAATGATTTGAAAAAAATAAAATATGATTTTCTTAAGACATTATATCATAATTTTTATTACCTAAGATACGCCATTAGTTTATGATGCTAGGCTTGATAAGCATTGGTTTTATATCTTGTTATGAGATAAAATAAGAAATCTTCTTCTTTGTTATTGTTAGTACTTTTTGTATAGCTTAATGTCTTAAAACTATAATATGTATCATACTCTACCTATATTAACTATTAACCTCCACCACACACAAAGTAATTATAAGAAAAATATGTAGACATTCAAATAAATATCTTTTTTTTATATAGAGAGTGACAATATTACATTTAGTTTTCATTTATTTTCTCTCATATGTTAACATATAATATATAACATCTATATGACGAATAGTTTATAAATTAACTATACATGATATAAACTAGGAACTCTTTTCTTATGCAAACTTATACATTTGTACAATTTTCTCGATTTTATAGAAGGTGTTTACTTACTTTTTTTGTTACCTTAATATACTCATTTTTATGTGCTCTTAACATAAACTATAATGTAAGCAGAATCAAAATGAACAAATTGCCCAACAAATAAATAATTAGAAGAAACAACATTATAATAAATTTTACTACATGATAATACACAAAATAACTTATAATAAGTAGCTTCATTCATCAATAACATATTAATATTTTTTCTTTAATATCTTATTAGATTAAATAGAGTTTAGAAACATAGATTTCCATTTGTAATTTTTCTTTATATAATAATTATGTGTATATAATTATAGGTAAATACAATTATCTTGTCCCATTTTGCATATGCTTACTCATTTCCTTTTTTTTATTTCTTTTATTTTTATTCTCTCTTTTTTTATTTCTTTTTCACATTTTCATTCTTCTTGTTTTCAAAGTCTCATTTCTTCTTGTCGCTACTATTATATAGTTTTGTCATTCTAGCCTAATTAATTGCTATGTGGTATCATTTTTTTTCTTTTATGATATGGTTCAATATCAATATTATTTTTCTTTTTCATCGATAGTTCAATTAATTACCAATGTTATTTTTTTTTTTTTTCACTCATTGCTTGATTTACTTTTATTGTCATTTTTTTCTTTTTCGTCTATGGCTTGGTTTATTGTGATTACTATTTTCTTTTTTAATCATACCCCCTATTTATTATCAGTACCATTTCTTTCTTTTTACCATAAAATAATGCCTTTAGAGAGACCCAAAATTTTACTTTTTTTATTTTTTTCTTTGATCTTATACCATGTTTAGCATGGTTCTATGTTCATTTCATTCATTTTCTATTTTTCCTTATCTTCATTTTAATATTTTCATCTTGCATAAAAACAAAATTAATAATAATATCAATGCAACGATTCTACAAACACACACATGCAGGAGTAAATTGATTTATCATTTAATTTATGTCGTACAACTATGATGCCATGCTAAATGCATATGCTAATTCTTTCTTGTTGTTTTAATTTATTATTTTAATACATATCCAAATTTATCTATTTGCAATCTTAAGGATGGATTTCATTCTAATATTTTCTTTTCTCTTAATACTTTGCATCACATAATAGATGCATTTCAATCAATATCAAGTTGTTCTATAACTTTTCATATTCTCATTGCATTCTATGATATTTTTTAATCAATTTTTTTTATTACAATGCTATCAAACAATATGTTTACTAAATCTAACCATATAATAGGCACACAAAGCTTTCTTTCATACCATTCAATCTGTTGTCAAACTGTGCTCCTTGAGTTTACATAAACTACTTCTCAACCATCGCAAATTCCAATTCCTTCTCTTAGTAATTTCTTTCCAAAATTAATCATATTATCCGATATTGCAATCATATAGTATAATAAGATGCAACCACTATTTCTTAAACCATCATACCTTAAGATCAACCCATATGATTCATTTTACTTCTTAACCTTGACATATCATACTCTACAAAATAATATTTATGTATTATATGATTTTTTTTAGAAAAATTTAATTCAACCTTAATAAATTGATCATACTATGTGAAATAATATATTTGTACCATATAATTTCCTAAAAAAATCTCATTTCTAACCTTTTTTATTGATCATATTATACATTAGACATCTTCATATTATACAATAGATAAGAAAATGCCAAAATAAAAACTAATTATAGTTCTCTTCTTTCTCAAATTTAATTTTACTTCATTAATACTAAAATAAGCCATTTACTTCAATCTTTGTATCTAAAACATAGCTATCAAAACTATGAAAAAAAAGAATGGATAAAAAATTTGTTTCTATCCTCTTTCACTTACCTTACTCATCCCATTCTATGCTTCTATACTTGCTTAGTAAGTTAAGCTTGGAAGCCCTACAATTTTCTCTTTTTCTTAGTTCTTCTTCTTCTTTCTCAACTATTTTGTCTCTCTTTAGTTCTCCTCCTATTGTCTTCCCTTCCTAAAGCTTCTTGATTAATTCTCCAACGAGCCACTACAAGCAAATAGGATAAAGATGGATATATATATATATCTGTGTGTGTGTGTGTGTGTGTGTGTTTTAGCATTCGATTCAACGTTGTAAAATTTCACATTTTTTAAAATAATACTAAAATGATATTGTGATATTTTAGTCTCAAAATATAAGTTTTACTTAGTTATGTAAGACTAACTACACACAAAATTTTATAATTATAATCTTACACAATAATTATATCTTAAAGATGTCACATTATGATTGATATAGTTGACCAATAATAATAACTTTATAAGTAGAAATCTAGATATGATATAATAAGATAATTGATAAAAATGAGATAATATGTATGTAAGATAATAATATTTTGAAAATTTAGACATTATATAATTAAAAATATAAAAGAAAAGAGAATTTTAAAAGAAAATGATTAATCCATGATTATGAAAGATAATATTATGATTGATTATATAAACAGTATAAATTATTCATGTATGCATATAAATGATATAATTCATATTATTTATTGTTCAATTATGACATATTTACTTATAAATAATGTGAATATACCATGCTTGATTTATTATTGCTTATTGTTATTATTATTTTATATTAAAATATTATTTATACTAAACTTTATAAAATTTATTTTTTATATTACAAGTTATACCATAAGTGCATAAAAAGGGTGATTAGAGTGATATGTGAACTAAATAATTTGATATAAAAAATATTTTTAAGAAATGCTGCATCTTGTATAATTGTATTCGGTATGATGTTATGAGAATTTTGTTTTAAGGATTAAATAAATATCATTATCTTATACAAGTTATCTTATTAAAAAAATGGGCTTAAATTTAGTTCCATAGTCACTTGACTTGATGACTAGCTTCGTGTCCTCTATATCATATAAAAACTCTTATTTAATTTTTTTAATGTTATTATGTATTATTCGATAGAAATTGACAAATAAAACCTAACATAAAATCTAAACAAAACTTTTTCATTCGAAAAAATATTTGTTTAATGTTATCTTTTTTTTTTCAATTTTCAATTTAGACTAAATATGCTCACTCCTAACTATTGTGTTTAATCCTATAAGGGATAAAGGAAATATTAGGTTAAATAAAATATTTTACAAATCATATTTCTAAATGAAAGCAATGAATAAAAGAATATTAACTAATTTTGTTCACAACATTTGTGAAAATTTTTCTTGATTTATAGGAAAAGACAAATTAAAATAAAGCAGGCTTAATGCTTAAATTTAATATTACTTATATATTGTTGAAGACTTGTATTTTGAATATTGTGATAATATGATCATAAAGTTGATTTATTTTGACACTTTATTTCTTAAATATGAGCATTTTTTATTAGTGTCATAAATATACAAAAATAACATGACGAGACAAAATTTGCCGTAGTCAAATTGTCAAGAAAAATGATTTAATATTTCTGCTTACAATTATATTTTATATTTATATATATAATGTAATAATAACCAAAAGAAGAGTGCGAAGCTTTGACATCTTCCATTCATTAAACTTTGAAACGTAATACCTTGAAAAGACTTCAAGACTATACCCAATGGTTAACAATCTAATCTTTCCTTGCTTTATAATAATTAGAAGTTGTTTTCAACATGACGTAACATATATGGACAACTTCCTAAGATAAATAAAGTCAATTGTGACTAAATTGCAAAATAATGATCTTTAATCTGCTGTAGATGACATAAAATGAAAGCAAGACTTCTAAAGATATTAAAACCAATTGTAACTAAAGTGCAATAACGCTTTTAATATGTTATATATGTTTCTACACTTTTTTGTATAAAAAAATCAATAAGAAATGAATAAAAAAGGAAAATATATTATTAAGAAAATCAATAACTTCATGTCAGGCTTTATTAAGAGCAGGGTTCATCCCAATTTATGCCTGAAACTTAGTCAAGTGATAAGCTTGTTCACTGATTGATTTGGGTCAGCAGGTGATTCACACAGCTTCGAAAACTAGAAGTATAGGGCAATAAAAACGTAACATTTATTCATTATAAGCAAGTCTACAGGGGGAAGACGAGCCATTGGCTTCACCAAGATATAGCTCATGCCTAACACACGCACACACCATGAACACAAGCTTCCATTTAAACAATATGCAACCATGGTTTGCATCACACAAACAAACATTCAGCTGCAGCCACTGCATACACACACACAAGCATCTTATTCTTCATAGTCTCAAAGCACAACATCACACAAGTACTAAGCCCGGCTCTTCTTCTTCCTCCTTGGCCTCACTTGCAGTTGCAGGGGTTGCACTTGCAGGGGTTGCAGGTGCATCCATTCTCGGATCCCTCGGCCATTTCAAATCCCTCGTGTTCCCTGCAAAGTCAAAGAGTTTCAAATTGCTATTGAAATGTTTCTTCTTGAAAAAATTTGTTGAAGTATATAAGTATTCTTTTAATGAGAATTTTATTACTAGATCAAGCAGGGTGAAATGGTTTTTATTGATTACACTGACTAAGAGCTCTTTCAAAAATACATCATTGAGAGAAGGTATGAGATAGGCTCAAGACTTCTCCTAGAATGTTTATTTGAGTTGAAACTAAATAATAGAACAGTAAAAACTAAGGCCTTATTTGAATCCAGATTGTGCTAAATCACTTAACATTAAACTAGCACGATATTAACTACGTTAGTGAAGTTAGCAGTGAAATTATAATTATCTATCAGCCAAGGTTAACTGGTGTTATGCAATGTTATATTTTGGAATTTGCTTGATTATTAAATAATAGTAGTTGGCATTAGTTGGTGTTCAACTTTTCTAATATATTTTTTGTTTTCAACTTGATGAATCCATCAAAACCTAGCAAAGATAACAAAAAAAAATCTCAAGCACCATTGACAAAGAAATCAACAGAACCATTGCCATTAATGGGTTTATTTGTCTGTTAACCAGGGCTAGCTTTTCTAATATATTTTTTGTTTTCAACTTGATGAAGGTCTAAAAGAGGTATTTTTCAGAAGGTTGAAGATTATGCCCAAATTTGAATCATGAACCCTACCTTTCAAGCACAAAAACAAACTTATATTCCGCACATCAAAAAATTAGCTAAATAGAAAAAGATCGAACAGAGCAGCTAATTTCAACCCAAAAGAACACTGGTACTAAAAATCTGATTTTTTTTTTAGTAGTTCATTGTCTAAGGTTGTAGCCAATTCAAGGAATAAGGTCTGAAGGGTATTACCATATTGTCTGGCTAAGTATCCTCCAATAAACTAAATCCCAGTACAAATTAAACGATAGAGGAAGACAAACAAATGATGAGCTCCCACAAAATTATCCGATTTAGAATAGAAAATTCATCAAGCCAAAGAAAACAGCACATCTCAACACAAGCAGAATACATCACTTGTACTAAAATCTGAAATTTGCTTAAATAGTTCACTAGCTCAGAAGAATTACCCCTTAGTTGAAGCGACTCCAAGGATAGGAGTTTGAGTGCTAGTAATCTTCTCCTCACCCAAACCAGGGTACATGTTGCACCTGAAAAAAACTCAACAAGAACCTCAGCAAACCGGAAGGAAAAATATACAATATCAAATACCATGATCCAAACGGCATATAAATCTTCATCATGACTAAAGCCATGCCAAGCAGCAGATGTTTTTCACAATAGGATCGGAGAAGGGGGAGATGGAAATTAGGCAGAAAAATGGAAATCGGAATCCAAGAGAACCTACCCGTTGCAGCCGCTGCCGCACTTGCAGTTGGATCCACACCCGCAGTTTCCTCCGCAGCAGGACATCTTCGATGACGATTATTCTGGAGAAAGGAACGGCTAGTGGTCTCGCTGGAACGCTGGGATGAGTGGACGTAGAAGAAGGGAACCTCCCTCTATAGAAGCTGAAGGGGAAGGTGGATGGATGCGCACCGTCCACGTTGCGCTGCCTGATTGCGGCGAGTATTGTAAGGAAATGTATTCATCTTTATCTCCTCGTATTGGGAGTCACCCGAAGGATACGCTGTTTGTCTCGTAGTGGAGCCAATGAAGACGACGATTATATATATATATATATATATATATATATATATATATATAAACACAAATAATTATAATTCTTTTAGGGAATACTATTAAATTAAAATACAATATTCTAATAATTTAAAAAATCATGTACTTCACCAATTAAAAAAAGTTTGTTTCTTCTTACAAAGTTGATATTAAAACTTTTTCATTTTAATGATACTAAACCTAAGTTTTCCTTTATTTTTTTAGCATGTTTAGTCACAAAGATCATAAGAGTTTAGTCATTTTTATTGAATTGAATTTTAGTTTGATTTTTTTACTGTTTAGTTTTTTTATTTTTTTAAATGAATCATTAAAACATGTATTATAGTTATCTATTATTTATTAATCTATAATATATTTAGTTAAAAGTTTTTTAATGTAAAACATGTAAGTAAAAACATGAAAAATATGTTATTCTTAACGTATGATACAAAAATTGAAAGCATGCTTTTGACCACAAAAAAAGATAGATTTTATTCATTTGGTAAACATTAGAAATCATGTGAGAAAGGTTTTTTTTTTTTTTTTTTTTTTTTTTTTTGTGCCACTATAGCTTATGTAAACCCTACAAAAATCTTAATATTAGATTGATGATGCATTGCTAAAATTTTAGTAAGAAATTGATATAAATTAAGAAGCTTTTGCGAGTATCATGTACCCACCTTGTTATATCTTTATAAGAGATTATGAGTTTCATTTATCTCCACATCATTTGAGAAGTTATTTAGTGCATACATAAAAGAGTATTTAAGACCTTTTGTTTAATATCACTCATATACTTTATTTATAGAGCTCTTAAAAAAATTTAGAATATTTATTATTCAATCTACTAACTTTGTGCTTAACTTGTATATTTGTTAACATAAATTGAGTTTGTGAATTTTATATGTTTTCTTTTATATTTTTCTTAGGTTGGCCCAACTCTAGGCCATGTAATATGGAGATGTAACGTTAACTTTAGACTTAATAATGTAGAACAGTTTATTTATAGTTGATTCAGGAAAAACTTCTATTTGTGTTGATTATCTCCACATGATTGTGATGGAGGTGTTTAGTTAATAGTACTAAAGTTTGTAAGCTCAGAATTAAGTCAACCATCTAAAAATTTTATATTTGTTATCTTATTTTTAATTAATGTACATACTTATATGTATTATTAGAAGAATTAAATAACTTGAAACATATGTTGAAAGGGCTTGTTTAATATAACATCTCAAAAATAAGAATAAATAATTAAATCATATTTTAAAATATTTTAATTATTAGGTATTAATTAAATAGAAAATTGAGATCTTAGGATTGATTAGAGAACTTATAAAGAAGAAAAAAGAATTTTAGCATCTTAAATAAAATAAACATTAATGTTTTTAAATAAAAAATGGAGATTTATAAATAGTTATTTATGAGTTTAAAGAATCTCAAAATTTAATAAACATATTAAATAAATTAAAAAATTATAAAAATTTAACAATATCTAAAGCATAAAAGAATAAGACGAATGAGATTTTCTCGGCGAAAAAAAGATGCGACGAGCATGAATTGACAGCCGAAACGGATTTTAAAAAATAATAATTTTATGTATTTTATGATTGAAAAACTGTTAAAAAATGCTAAATATTACAGAGGTGAAATTTGGCCGATAAATAGATCTCATAAAGATAATTTTAAAAAATAATAATTAAAAATTTGAGATGAAATTGTTAAAAAAAATATAAGAACTATGTAAATCTTTATAGTTTTAATTAAAACTTAATTTAATTAAATTTTTAATATCCTAAAATCTAAACGATAGAAAAAATTAAATTGACGGTGAAACGAAATCAATGTGGTGGAAGACCAAATAGATAAATTGTTCTGATGAGAGGATTATAAGTTAGATAATGGATAAACAATATTAGATGGAAAGTACTGCTGAAAGAAATAACCCTCTCTCATAGGACATCACAAAGCATCTACTCACCCTCTCTAGACATTATAGAAGGAGCTTGAAAAATTTTTACAATAAATAACCCATATGCTAATAGTAATCCATCAATTCAAGGAGATCACTACCAATGTTTATAAAAGTTTATGACCTAATTCATCATCATAATCATGAGAGTGTAGATGGATATGTATTATAAAGAAATCATTAATCATGTTGAAGCACAATTTAATCTTTATATTACCTACATGAAAGATTATAATGACAAAAAATCATACAATCTATATTTGACAAATGAGATGAGTTTTACCAATGTCTTTGAGAAAAAAATTTAAAAAAATATTAAAGAGACTCAGTTCAAATTATTGAAATATTATGTGATAAGATGTATATGATTCAAAGCACAAATGATTTGAACACTTTAATTGGTAAGTGCAAACATCATCATTTTGCACCACAAGACAACTTTCGTTCCTATAGGTGCCATATATAGATCTTCATATGTACTACAATCTAAAAAATTGCTTACAATTATAGAGTATTTGGTTGATTCAACAAAATATGAGGTCGATTAGTCAACCCTTTTCACATATTTGTATGACATGAGTTTTTTGATATATTTAGATTATGTGCCTTGAAAGCAACAACAAGATAAGCGACGATATCTGCCCAATGTATAAACCTTAAACCAAAACATATTGCCACATAGGTGTTGTGGTAGAATATTGTATTTGATTTTTTTAATAATTTATTTTTATATATTTTTTATTAGTTGATTATAATTTTGTTATCTTTTAAATATATATCATATTTTTTATATTTTTGTATATCTTTTTATTTACAAATTTATAAGTCAAACATATTATTGTATATATGAAATAATATTGAAAACCGTTACCTTATCAACTATTACAATGACTCATATTGAAAATCAAAATAATAATCCTGACATTCAAATTTAACAAAAACAGATAGAAGCTATCGAAGATTTAACCTTCTTAATATTACTATATGTAAAAAAACAATTTAATTTAACAAAAAATCATTTTTAAATAATAATTGAAATCCGCCATATTATTGAGGGATTTCTTTAGATTTAAACGGAAATATCATTAAAATGGTGGTTCCTTTTCTGAATTGATCTTTTATTTAATAATTATATTATTATTAATTTTTTTAACGACATAAGGTCCCTAATCCAAATCTCCACTTGCTTTCCGCGCCGCCGCCACTACACCCTACACGGCCTCCCTTCCCAATCCCACTGTTCACTCGCCGGTGATTTGCTTGCACGCCGATGGTTCCTCCCTCAACATCCCACCACTCACTTGCCCACTCTCCGCTAGCCGGGTCTAATCGACTCCGCCGCTTCTCCATTTGTCAAACCTAATCTAAATCTTCCCCTTCCCGTTTCCCGGTCATCGTCTCCCTCCTGTCCTTTCCGCCGCCGTTGCCATTGAAACTCTTCTGTGCCTCCCTCCTTCGATCCCTAGGTAACGCCTTGGGCGAATCCCCTCAACGCGATCGGTGACCTCCGCTTCTCGGCTCCATCACCCGCATCCAATCCGGCCTGCGCCCTTCCCATTCCCATTCCGGTTCCGTCATCCTCACTGGCCGCAACCACACTAACGCCGCTAGACAATTCTTGTCAATCACTTCCAATTATGTTGTAGTTTTTAAGCAATTAGAAATTTCCATATTTTTTTAATTTCTTGTGCCGATATTATCAGATTTACTAGTCAAAGCAGGTTAATGTTATTTGAGCAGCAACATGAAGTTGAAGGAAACCTACAGGAAAGTATATGATTACGTTCGTTATGATCTGAAGGAAATCGCATTTCCTTCGTCATTGCCTGATCCACCACATATCAAGAAACGCAGAAAGCTGAGTTGGACGGACCGTTGGCTAATCTTGAAGGAAGCTTCAAGGTTGTACGCAGCTAGCTGGGTGAGGAACATAGGCCCGGACCTGAGACCTAACGACTACAAAAAGCAGCAAAACGACGATGAAGGCATGGAAGGGGAGAGAGTTGACTCAAAAAAGGAGGACCCTTCGATGCTGGAGGATATTGCTGTGGCAGCACGAGGCGGGATGGAAACCTTGAAGCCAGCTTTACAAAGACTTTACATGACTCGTGCATCAGCATATAGAGATGCTCTTAAAAGCTTTATTTTGGGTTATCAAGAAGGGGTGAAGGAAGTATTGGAAAAAGACAGGGAAACAAAGCCAGAAGTGCCTGAAGATGTCGATAAGAACAGAGCTAGCTGATGTTGGTCAAAAGTTTGCAGGTGATGATGGTTTGGCTTAGAGTTGGGTCTAATGACTCGATGTGGGATCGTTTGGGTGTTTGTAGATTCGTTGATGTAATCCAACAAATTTAAAATGCTTTTGATGAAGCATGTCATGTGAGAACTTGCTTGTTTGAATGATTGCACATTAGCTTCTCTTCTTTAAGTCAATTATATCTATGCAGCAAGTCAGGAGTAAGAAATACATCTTAACAACATTAAGGCATGCAGTTAATCACCGAATATCATATAAGTGAGCTTGTAGAACATTCAAAATTTTAAGTGAGCATAACCAACAACCATGAAAGATGAATCTAAATAAGAATTTTTCAGTAATAAGCAAAAGAAGCAAAGGAAAAAAAAAAAAGGTTTCAGATGGAATTTTAGAGACAATGATATGAATAAAGCATCTTTCTTTATCCTAAACAAGATATCCCAATCTTAAAAAAGTAATGCTGTTGCAGGCAGAAAAAATGAGAGAACAGATTGCTAATTGAAACCACCATCCTTGGTCCAATTTAAATAACAGTTCCTTGCATAAGGATCTTTCCCTTTGTTTGAAGTGCTATTGGCGTAATAACTATCGCAGTCACCATCTTTTGGGTCATCCCACCCACCCCAGCTATTGGCCTCTTCGTTCTCATTCCAACTATCCGAACAGCAGGAAGAATGGTGGTTCTTTACAGAGGACTCTGAATGCTGGTGAGCGCAAGAATTCCTATCCCTCACCTCGCTACGTTTCTCATTCCCTGTATCGTTCCCATTTCTTTGCCTTTGGTCGGTTTTCCAACCCATTCCTTCCTTGCTTGCCATAGCTATGACGCCTTTCATGGCTCCCCATGTCCTTTGGCCAATTTCGGATGTTTTCCTTGTTATGGCACTCACAGTTTCTTCATACCCCCCTTCTATCACCTATACTCGGAAAAGGAAACAAAAGAGGACTGCATTCATTATTTTTTTAATATATTTTTTACATTTTCTGCTATTTTCAAACTTATTGCAAATTTAGAATAATCGACTAAGATGCTTCTACAGTTTAATTGTAAGACGTGACTGGAACTAGGATTGGTTAGAGAGAACACAGAGGGAGTAGCAGCAGGTGGGAGGTACCTTGGAAGCTTGTTCCTTAGTTCTAGTTTGAATGACACTGCCAGCAGACTCCACAGCACAAGTCGCAGCCACAGAAAGTCGTCCAAACTCCTTGACCAAGAAACAATGCTGATATTTTTCAGTAATTTCAATTATAAAAACTAAATCAGACCATTACACCATTTCAAATCAAAAAAATGCAAGAGAAAACAGCCATTACCTTCATCAATATTAACATATATTGTGTTGAATTCCCTCATCTTAACATTATTGCCCAAATGACTCTTATCCTTTATAAAGAAAAATTGATTTAGTAAACTTGATGGCTACCTTCAAATGCTTAATCTTAGTTGGTGCGTTATCAGGATACAATCAAATTTGGAAGTGGGTGCCTTCTTCTACCAAGTGTTAGTTTTTCTCAAAAATGCAGAAGCTTTTTTTTCCCAGAAAATGATTGAGGCAATTTAACATCAACCATGGACAAACATAGAAGTTTTAAACTCTCGATTGAAACAGGACCATTGATAATCACAATGACTACATTTCGGAATCGATGAAAACCTTCTGACAAAAACAAAAGGGACCTACACCCCAAAATGCATATTTAGAGAAACCTTTAGAACAGACTCTAAGATGGACCATTACTCTAACTCTCCCACTGCTTCTTTCTTTTCTCTCATTTCTACCGTAGCTTCTTTGGTTGCTGACAACACAAAGAAAAAACTCAATTCTCGTGAAAGATGAAAGTAGGGATGTTAATAGAAAAATAAACAATGTCTCGTTCTTATATCCTCTAGCGAAGAAAGGACACCATTTTCATGGATTCTTGGTTCTATTGTTCCCGAAATGGGAAGAGCTAGGAGCCTCTTGCATCATCTACCTCTATTAGACCCTTGACCTCATGACTAAGAGAAACTTTCTCCATAGGCTCCTTTGATTCAACAACATGATGACTTAACTCGAGATGCCCTTACCAACAAGAGTTTCTATCACCCTGCTGCATCTCGTTGAGAACTTGAGTAGGAAAGGGAACTGAATGAGAAGAGTTCGCAAGCTCAATAGGCTCATCAGTGGTTTCTTTACTGGTCGGGCCATCAGTGGCTCTCTCAACATCAATGGAAGCAATCCTTCAAGCTTAACTTCCTTTCTTTAAGCTATCTGAGTCTCTAGCTATGTCAATCTCATTATTTGCAAGGTGGAAAACGAGCAAAGACAAATAGCAGATGGAACAAAGAGAGAAGGGCTACAAGAAAGATAATGATTGAGTCAACTAAGTTAAAGTATAAGCAAAGAATTCTAACATGTGATCTACGAGATTCTTCTAAACTTGAATTTGGAGTATTGGTTAATCTAGACACCAACCCAGCCAGTGATCAAACCCAACAACAGAAGCATGATGATATTCTACAGTCCAACTTGCATGTTGGAAGGTTTTAAGCTAGGGGAAGAATGATTATTCAAAGTATAATATTAAAAGAATTGTGTTTTCTAGTAAGACATGAGTGGCCTCAACCTACATAACTTTGTCATAAGCCAATATTTCATAACATGAGTAATGAGTTGTATTTGACCAACAACCCAGCGAGTAATAGCCTTGATAGAAATGACAAAGCAAGACCTACATACCTTGCCTAATCTATAACACGTATTAGTAGAGGACAAGTAAGAAAGCTAGCTTTTGAGAAGTTTACGTCACAATCTAGATACCAAAGTTATTGATAACCGTTCAACAACTTTCATTCTAATCAGGACGCCAATCCCATGCATCCAGTAAGTGTCAAGAGATTATGGTGGAAACCAAAACCTTAGTTTTAACCATAGTTTTCTTTATTCATTATAAGTTGCTGAGTTGCTCTCACATACATGAGCCAAAAGATAATAACACAATAGTGGAGAAACTAGTCCAAGAGAGGGAAGCATCAATCTTAAATCTACACCACCCACTCTTTATCCACTAGAATTTAATCCCTCGACATTCATGAAAACCACCCTTATCAAGACCTCTTCAAGGAGGTGGCATGTCACTGATACTATTATACTTGATTTCAAGCTTTTTTTCCTTCTAGTGGTTCCAAGCATTAGACAAAGTTCTCCCTTTGTACTGGTTTTTCTCATTTGTCTCAATTTTTTTTCTCTAATCACCATAGACTCCCATATTGAGTTCTTATGAATCTTCTGTTCAATCCAAATTTATCAATTGTTGGTAAAAAATACTTTAATAAGAATCTATTTTCAAAATGTATAGTAAAATAAGGGAAAAATAATTTCTATGGTAACCTTTATTTTTCATCTAAGATTATAATACTATCATTAATGTCAATAGGGTGACACACAAATGATCACTAGTTAATCATCCTGCAAAGATCTTGGATGAGGAAACAATCATTTAGCCATTATCATATACCTAAAACTTTTCCAATGCTAAGGTACCATCTAAGTCTATTTAGTTTAGAGATATTATTGTATTATATGATATTATCCAAAGATTTAACAAAGAAAAAAAACATAAAGACAAGGAAGCACATCATCATATAACAATAATTGACAACAATTCTTCAACAAATAATGGCAACAAAAATTATTAGAGGGATAATTATAGAGTTTAAAGGAAGATTATGTGAAATGAAGTTCCATAAGGGATTAAGTGAGAGCTTAGTTTATGATTTCTTTGTTTAAAATTAAAAATGTACATTTTTGTTACTTAAAAATTATTATGTAGACAACAAATTTAGGAGAAATCAAAGAAATCTTAAACATGAATATCTCTATTAAAAGATAGGATAAGAAGCTATTTAGATAACACTAAATTAACAACAACAACAAGCCTTAATCTCATTATGTAAGATCAACTATGTAAATACTTAAATGTCATTGCATTATATCTATATGACCAAACCTTCTACAGCTTCAATTAATATTATACAAACAACTTTATAAATGCACTCAAGTGTCATTAATACATATAACACAATAACATTGCCCAAATTATCTAGCTTTCATTAAGCTAATCCCTAATGGGTGTTATTCAAACTTTACATATTAACCCAAGTACTAGAACTAAACAATCTAAATATCTTCATTTTTATAATACTCTTTTCATTTATATTTTTAAGTTTTATAGACCAACATTTCATATTATATAATATTATTAATCCTATTGTAATCTTATAAAACTTATATTTAATTTTAAGTATATATATATTTTGATTATGCAATACAATAGTAATAACCTTCCATTTCATCTAATTTTTTTAGATCTTATTATTAGCATCCTACCAATATCATCACACTTTGGATTATACATGAAATTTTTTATTAATTAATATTATGATTCCTAATTTTAATCTCTAAATTATTTCTCATTTTTTAAGTTAATTAAACTTAAACCCAAAAATTATTCTCCACGGGAATAATGTTTTCCTTATTTTTATCAACAAATGTAATATTATCAACAAAATACTATGCCATGGCACTCTCATCTTAGAATATTTTCTAAAATCATTTATAAATAATGCAAAAAGGTAAGGATTTGAATGGAGCTTTGATGAAGACCATTTGTAATCAAGAAATCTTTTATAAACCTCCTTATATGTATGCGTATACATGTTAATTGCTCCATTATGCATGTATTTTGATGGCGATAATTTTTTTTATTAAGATTTTCAAAGTACTTCTTTTGATGCCCTACCATCTATGTTCTCTAAATCTACAAAAAATAAATAAATTTCTTTTTTTGTGTTAAATTTCTTCTCATTAAACTTCTCAACAATATATTACCTCAATAATCAATATTTGTAGCATAAAGCAACGTATTATCATCTTGTGTGTATATGTTTCATATTTTCTTTAGTTAATTTATAAATCCTTAATTAACAACTAAACATCAAATGTTCTTCTTGATAATGATGATAATATTGAGAATATATAGCAGTCTTCTGTTCTTCATAATCGTATACCTTGTGTTTCATAGTAATGATACCAAAATATTCAATCAGATGTCCACAATATGATGCACCATTGACAATTTATCTTTGGCTCTTATAGTAATGGTATGCTATTTTTCTTGAAAACGTCTTCTCAATGTACAGCTTCAGCGTACTTGTTATTTGATGAATACAAAGCAAATTGAAATCCCATATTCATTGCCAATTTATTATATGTTGTAACAATAGAGTAAATGATATGGATCATGCTTTTATGGTTAAATCGATTGAAACAAAGATCCAACCATTATAAGATCTCAGACGGCAGAAATACAAGTGCGTAAACAGTTATATTGAATAAAAGAGATGCAGCATTATGATGAGGTACCTGAGAGATGATAGAGAAAAAGTCGCCCTGTAAATTGCTCTGATGCGATGAGCTTGGCGAAGGCGTCGATCCAAATCCCACGTACTTCCCTCCCTGGGAAGGTGGTAATCCCTCCGGCCGAGAAGCATTCTCCTCCATCTTTCTGAAGAAAAAGCTATCTTTATTGGCCGTGGAAGCATCCATCTGCGCTCTTTTATGCATATCCAGCGGTGGCTTGGATCTTAGAGACTGTAAACCTTCGTTCCTTTCTTCGCCTCCATCCCTATGCAGATTGATATCCACGGACGACCGGAAATCCCCATCATCGTTATCCCAGCTATCCCAGTCGCCCATCTTCGCCTCCGACAGTACCAGGGAGGGTTTCATGTCGTCGGGATCGGTCCATGTACGACCTTCGGCAAGGGCACGGATGCGATCCCGGTAGAGTCCCGCGGCATGCGAGTTGTATTTGGGGGATGCTTCAGTGTTCTTTGAGACACCATGGCGAGCGAGGAAGGCATTGAGGTGATCGTTGCCGCCGGCCTCCATCTTCCTAAGTTGGATATCGGACCAGGAGTCCATTGTGACGGAGCGAACGAAGGAGATGTGAACGCCGAGGCCGCGGTGCTTTCCGGAGCACTCCAGGCACATGAAAACGCCGTAGGAAACGGAGGCCCATTGCGGATTCTTCTGCGAGCAGTCCACGCAGGTACGGTTCCCCACCTGCGACTGAAGCTTGCGGAGCCGCTGGACGGCGGCAGCTGAGGAGGACGTCATCGGCTCACGAGTTGCGCCGCCGCCGGTAATTGCCGACGGCGACAACGGGAAGGAACCAAGAAAGGGTTGAATAGTAGACGAGGCGAAAGCGGAATTTAAACTGTTGCGGTGTTGAGAGAAATTGGCGGGGAATCGGAGATCGTTTGCAGATTTTGATTACGCGTTTAGCGAAATAAAGGGATTGATCAATGATCCTTAATTATTATATAACGCAAGCCAAGGAACCCAGGAAGTCATGCCTTATAAAAAGTTAAATTTTACTATATTTGATTTTATTTGTTATATTATTCAAAAAAATTTATATATCTTTTTTCAACTTTTAAAAATATGTAAAAAAATATATTCAAATTAATCAAACTATTATGAGTTTAGTATTTAAATACTTGATGAAAATTTCAAATTTATGATAGAATATTTATTATTTTTTATTTAAAATAAAAGAAATGCATAAGTACAATTTAAAATTATTCAAATTTTTTTATTTGATGC
Organism: Vanilla planifolia; assembly: GCA_023846275.1. Lineage (NCBI taxonomy): Eukaryota > Viridiplantae > Streptophyta > Magnoliopsida > Asparagales > Orchidaceae > Vanilla > Vanilla planifolia. The sequence goes on along the minus strand of CM043874.1, from coordinate 12,651,618 downwards.
TCCTTGTTTGTTCACTAAAAAATATTCTACAAAAAACTATTAAATAACTTTGATTATTAAATGATCAAAGTGCTATAATTACTTTTACTTTAGCCTCCCAAATACAACTTGAATACTTGAGCTTCCTCTGCAATGTAAGAAGAGCATTACCTTCTACTTCTATCGACTAAAACTTTATTAATAATCTAAAGAAAAGCATAATCCTCATAACAATAATTAAAATATTTAAACTATTTAAAGGATTTAAGAGGTTTGCATACTTTCATAAATATTCATTAGACTATAATCACAAGCATCATAATTAAGGAAACAAACCTTATTTTTATGAAAAAATATCTAACCTTTTGATCTTGTGTTTAACGTCATCAAGTTATATCAAACAAAGAAATTATCATGAAAAATAAGATCAATAAGGCTAACATTTAAAAAAATCTCATCTCTCAGTCACATTATGTTTTGTTTAATTTTATCCTCAAATAGCGTTATATCATGAGAGATATTATTTTGAGACCATAATATTATGACCCAACTTTATTATATTGAACTATTACTCTTCTTTTAGTTATTGTTTACTAATTAAAGTAGGTTTTATCTCAAAAAAATATTGACATCTTAAAATAATGATCTTAAATATATAATATACTTTTATTGTCTTGTTTTCTAATATAAGATTATTCATAATTATACCCTTCTATTAGAAGCCTATAAGAAGTTGTTTCTTATTAAATGCTTCAATGGTTGAGACAGTACTCATTGAACTCTCTCTCCCCTTGTTGTCTTAAGTGTTACATAGAAATTATGGATGAATTGCAACGAAAAAAATATTAAAGGCCCAACAAGTGAAATATGATCAGCAAATGAGGATTTTTAAATAAAACTGTTGGAAGGACTTAAGTCCACATCACATAAGATCACCATTATCTTGTCCTCATAAGAGAGGAATGGAGTACCACCCTATCCCTAATAGTAATATGGTTTTGTAAAGCATGTTATAAATTATCCTCTATTCCAAGAAAATTTTGTTTAAGGGCGCTCTTTTAAGGAACGACAATTTTATAAGAATTCTTGTATGGGACATGATTCAACACATTATAAAAAGAGGATTGATAATGACAATACCATTAAGAAATTTAAGATAGTCTTTCCATCATTTGATATTTGGCTTGACTTTAAACTCTTTGTCAATTAACTCTCATATGTCAACAATTACTTTTGTGGCAACTCATTTTAAGTTCATTTTGTAAAACTCAAACTAATTGGTTAAGTCAGGACTCATCAAGTAAATGTGCAAGAAGATTGTTGGAATCTATTAAGAATTTGGTAGAAACGAAAGATCTTTTTAAAGAAAAAATTTGGTCATACTTATGATAAAAAGTTGCTAAATAAATTATCATCTCTAATTCATGATATTCTTTTATGACAAATTATATGTCAAATCCTCATGATTGATTATATAGTAAACTATTCATTCTTTACTTTAGTTCAATTCCTATCAAGACTCTTATTCCAGGAAAGAATTGATTTCTCATCAATTTCAATCCATAAAAAAATGGTTTAGAAATCCATCGTGATTAGGTAATATATAAAATAAAGTAAATGACTCTTAAAAATTAAAAAACAATTAATCACACATTGATTTTGATGATGACAAAATTCATTAGGAAAATTCAGGATATTAGTATGTCAAATTTTGTTTGACTATATTGCCTATTATTTCTATTTAATAATGTGCCTTGAGTTACTTTTAAACAAATACAATGTATAGGATGCTTAAACTTGTATGTAAACAAATAAAGACTATTTAATAGAGGGAAAAGATAAAAAAATATTAATGTCTATGATATTTGTCGTATAATATTTTAAGAATTTCTCAAAATTTAGCACAAATAAAAAAATATTTTATTCAAATTCTTCTTCTTTAAAAAGTAATTTCTAAACTCTAAATTTAACTTAATCTACTCAAAATTTAGACTTCACAAACTTTTAATATTATATATATATATATATATATTTATATTATGTCCTCTCCTTTGAGTAATTTTTCAAATCAATTTTTCTATGATCATTAAAATATTTGTTCAAGCATAGCTAACAAGTTTTAGAGACTTAAACTATCACTAAAGAGCTTAATTGGCACTATAAATTTGAGCTTGATTAGTTAACTGTTTGAGAATGATGGATGTGCTCCTTAAGTTGCTCTATTTTATTTTGGTATTAATTGATAAAATCTAAGACTTTAATCATAAAGTACAAAAGTCATCTCACTTGCATAGTTTATGTGGTGAGCACGTGAGAAAATCATTGCATTTCATCATGTTTTGCAAGTTATTATACTATGAATCTTAAGGTTATCATGTGATTCACATATTGATTGATATTCTCAATAAAATTTTGATAAAAATGATAAACTTGAGAACTTTTTAAAATAAATTAATTAGGAAAATTTAGGATACTAGTATGTCAAATTTTATTTGACTATATTGCTTATTATTTCTATTTAATAATATACCTTGAGTTACTTTAAAATAAGTACAATACATAGGATGCTAAAACTTGTATGAAAACAAATGATGATTATTTACTATAGAGAAAAGATAAAAAAAAAATATTCATGTCTATGATGTTTATGGTGTAGAATATTTTAAGAATTTCTTAATTTTTAGCTCAAATATTTTTTTTAATTCAAATTCTTCTTCTCTAAAAAGTAATTTCTAAACTTTAAATTTAACTTAATTCTATTCAAAATTTAGACTTCACAAACTTTTAATATATATATGATTTTATATCTTTTACTTTGAGTAATTTTCAAATCAATTTTTCTATGATCATTAAGATATTTGTTCAAGCATAGCAAACAAGTTTTAGAGACTTAAACTATCACTAAGGAGCTTAATTGGCACTACATATTTGTGCTTGATTAATTAACTGCTTGAGAATGATGTATGTGCTCCTTAAGTTACTCTGTTCTTTTGGTATTAATTGATAAAATTTATGACTTCAATCATCAAGTATAATCATATCACTTGTATAATATATGTGGTGAGCATGTGAGAAAATTATGACATTACATCATGTTTCACAAGTTATTATACTATGAATCTTATGGTTATCATGTGATTCACATATTGCATTTATATTCTCAATAAAATTCAGACAAAAATTATAAACTTGAGAACTTTTGAAATAAAGATTCAAGATAAGATAAGCTTTCGAAATTAATTTCAAGTTTTGTACACTAGAATTAAGATTGAACCATTTGACAATAATGGAGATTAAGAATTATAAAAGGGAATATCTATCAAATGATTATTGGAGTGTTTGATGATTCATTTGATAACTATCTAATATGTTTTGAACCATAAAACAATTGATTATACCAATAGAGATTATATTTTGTTGGAATATTTATACAATTCTTAAATTTTATAATGTATAATATATTATAAATCAAGAAATTAAGTTAATACAGTTATAATTATATATATTTTGATATGATAGATTAAAATATTATTAAATTAATATAAAATTAAAAGGCATGTTATGATTTTAAACAAAGCAAAAAAAATTATTTAAGTGCATCATTAAAAAAAATTCATCATCGAAATTATAACTATGATATCTTTTGAGTTTATTTTATCACTAAATTGTAATCCTATTATCATTCTCATCAGTGTTTAGTAGCAGCATCTAATACTAATACTATAAGAAAAATTCTCTTTTCAACACAAACCAATCTTCAACTTAGAAAGGATTCACATTATCTCTTAAAAGTGTGGTAGTCTAAGTATTAGAATTGCTCTAAATATTGATTTGTTTGATTAACTCCTAAACTCATTTCATGTTCATTTAGCATAACATTCTTTTTAAATCACAGTCTTGAAATTTGATCTCTTTTTATTTGAGATGATATAATCTTTCTATTATTTGAGTTATTAGCTTATTACTCATACATGTTTTGGTTTTTCAATGCCATCCTACATGTTATCATGCATTTCATATTTTAGTGTCCAATATTATATTGTTTGCATGATAAATTATAGCATTTAAAATATTAACTCAAATATTTTCTTTATTAAATCATACATCACTTTATTATCACATAGAAATTATATATATTATCCTTCTATAAGCATTTGTATAATTTTGCTTTCTTTTACTTCTCTTACTTCCTTTTGTATTGAATTCTTGTTATAGAAATGTCATGTATTTTAATCAATTTGAATCTTTATCAAATATTAACCTCTTTTGAAATAGTATGCCTTCTTTGTTAATAATTTCTTCACATCTTTCTTAAAATATGAATTACTTCTCATTTTGTCTTTTTTTATGATCATGTTGTATAATCCTCTCCTTTGTACAGTTTAATCTAGTTCTCTCTCATCTCTTTTATATTTTCATTATAATATATAATACTTATTATTATACTATATGATTCATCATCCAGTTTTGCTACTCTATAATTTCTTGTACTATATGATTCTTTTAGTATTCTCATGTTATCGTAAACCTCATTATGTTTATTATTATAATACACGATGCTATAATTAGCTAATTTTATATTCATTCTCACTAGATCATATCATACAATGATTTATTATCATATAGTATGATATTATTGGTTAATTTATATAAAATCTTATTCATCAAATCATTTATATCATAGTTTGATATCATATAATATAATAATATTTATTTTAATTCAAATGCCTTTTTTATGCATTTTATACTCTTTGATAATTGTTAATATATTGTAAGATGTGTTGGTTATCTCCTTTTTCATTGAATCATATTATATAATATTTACTATCATATTTTACAACATTCTTTATTCTAGTTTAACTATTCTTTCATATGCATATCATATTTTTTATCCATGTTATCACACTGTACAATGTTTCTCTTTTCATGCGTATTATATTGTAATATATTGTCATTATACTATATGATCAGAGCTATCATACTGTAAGATGTTTTCTATTTTAGTTCAAAGTCTTTTTTATTCATATCGTATTATACAACCCTTATTACCATAATATAGATAAGATCATTTATAGTGCTATAATTTGCAAACTTCTACATTTAATATAGATTTCTTGTAATGCTAAATATATATATAAAGCAAGTATCAAATAATATCAAATAGGAATACAACATGTGTGTTTTTTATAAAGGTTTATTGATGCAGTAGCATTTAGTATATCACATAGAAGTTCCATTCAGAAGCATGCTAGTCTTATTTGGACTCAGAGTCATGCTAAGATTGGCTCCTCTACTTCTCATTAGTCTCCGTTATCATTGTCATTGTAAAATGTCAATTACAACTGACCTATACTTATTGTATATTTTAGATTGCTTTCATTAGTTTAAATTATTTACATTTATATTTTAGTTCAAGTTATTTAAAGAATAAATTGATAGCTTTTAGATATTTTACCTTTAAATTTAGTGTAAGAAATCCCTATGGCAATTCTTTAATTTAGTCTATACAAAATTAGGTTGAAAATTACTTAAAATGGCTTAAAATTGAGTTTTGGGCTATTTTCGATGTTTATCATTGTCCGTTGCCAACTGTCATCATTATCAACATCATTACTAGACATAAGTGCTGTCTATTAGTCCTAAGTGACCCGCTCAACTTGTGCAAGCTACTTGACCTACTTATTAGCTCAACCTATGCTGACCCTTTCGAACTCATTGACTCACTCGACCTACGCTGACCCATTTTATCCGTGCTGACCTATCAATACGAGCAAACCCAATTGGTGATGCAACAACTAAAACTGAGACCTCATAAGCTTTTCTGTCAGAGCTATTCACACTATGCACCACTCGCTGCCTCGTCGTTTGTTGTTATTGCTTACCTAAATACATATATCTATTTGAGAACTACTTGATTTAATTAATTTTACTATTTTTAAGTTAAGTTTTTTTATATTTTTTTTGCAAAATTCAAAGTATTTAATTTGTAATTTGTGATGACTTTTAAATTCTAAATTATCTTTTAAAATTTCAAAAATATATCCCTTAATATTTCAAAAATATATCCCTTAATATTTCAAAATATTCTCTTTTATTCTTAGGTTAATAAATTACTATTATACTCTTAAAGTCTCTATAGATAGGGATACTCACCATATTATAAGTGATAAAGTTTTGAATAAAGTATTGAAATACTATTATTAAGCTTGTATGATACGAGAATATTTTGTGTAAAAAATCTGATGGTATAATTTTGAAGGTATTATTGGAAGATAAGTGAAAGGCTCAAAATAAAAGATCTTGACCTATTATCCAATGTCAATAAAGAGCATCAAATCATCAAGAAAGTTCTTAGTCATTTTCTTTCGTATTTCAAAAAATTTAACTGTCTTATCTAATTTTCTAGTTTGTGCATGTGTCCGTGTGATTTCTTGTTTAATATTATGCAAACTTCACTTATGTGATTACCTTGTCAAGTCACCACTAAAGCAAGTGATTGGGTGTGTTTTTTAAAACTAATTTTCTTTTAAGTTGATATCCTTTATGTTAAAAATTAATATAAATCTATCTTTTAAACAAATGCTTACTTATCTAATGATCATAGAATTTCTTGTTCTAAATTTATAACACATTTAGGTAAGCTCTTGCAGTGATATAATGCTCAAACCTAAGTCTTTGTTAGTTGCCTATGAGTTAAAATATGTTTTTATATTTCATCCTATATTGTTTACCCTTACTCACCATATAGATTATTTAATTATTTTAAAATTTTATATCTTAGGTTGTGGACATGTTTGGAATATCTTCTTAGACCTTTCAAAACTAGCTTTGTTCCTTAGGTTTCATTCTTTATAATTTTTTCACACCAAGTTGTTAACATATCTAGAATGTCTTGCTAGACCCTTCCTACCTAATTTTACTCTTAGCCTCTTTTTTGCCTAGTTTTACCTAGTATTCCAATGTTATTGGTGTATTCTGCGAGTTATTTTAATGTGAAGTTGGGTAAGGCATGATAGCAGTCATCTAAAATGTTTGATCATTGTCAAACGCTTCACGTTGTCATTATCACTCTTGGTCAAACTTGTCAGCAACTTGTCTATACCCATTATCACTCTATTGTCATCTTTGGTATTAAAGCCAAATTGACATGCTTATTACCATAAATCTATCATTTGGTAACAAAGTCTTGATTTATTGTCTATATATATATATATTTATCAATTTGTTTCAAAGGGGGATCTAGATTTATAAATTATTTCTCAATTAGTTTAGTATTATATTGGATTTCATGGTATGTCAACTATAATGATAAACCAATTTTTGAATTATGAAATAAAATTGGAAAGCAAAATTTATTAAATGATGTATTTGTTTTAAAGTTTAGATTAATTTTAAGCTTTAAATTTAGATTATTCAATTTATATTGATCCTAATGTTGTCTTGTAGTAATTTATCTTTCTTAAAATATGTTGATCTTAGCATTTTATAACTTAAACTTTTATATTGTTAATTATCTTATAACTAAATAGTATTTTAATATAATTATAGGCATGAAAAGATCTTGGAAGTACAAATCTTATTTTTATAATCTGTTGTTGTATTATCTTCTTTTAGATTTGCACAACTATTAAATTTTTTTTTGAAGATTACACGATTTGTATTTACAATTATTATGTAGTAAATTTCTGGTCATTTAGCATTCTTAAATCTTTAAAAAATAATTCTATCATATGCCCTAAACTTTATTCAATCATTTTTCATAATGACACTCAAGTTAAAGTTACATAATTATTATATATTATAAAAATTATTTAATTCTTGTTGATATAATGCTTTTAATATTTATTATTATAATTTTATAATTAATCAAACTTAGTTAATTTAATATGTACTTGATTTCTTAATCAAGTTTTATTTATCACTTCAAATGATTATTGTTTTATTTTTTTTAAATATAATTTTATTAATAATAACACTCAAAAGAAAATGAATGATTTTTTAAAAAATTAAAATAAAAAAACAAAAACTGTTTTAAAACTCATTTTGTGAATAACCAGATAATTTGGTTTAAATGGAACCAGTGTTCACAATTCTATGCCAGCATCTTCGTTCTTGTTGTCCTCGCCATCGTAGTCGCCGGCGAGCGGGCTCATTTTGCGATCTTTATATCCCGTGAAGATAGAAACTTCAGTTTCGCGGCGAAGTGGGTGGAAAGAAGAGCGCAGAGAAAGGGTATCTAATTGATATTTGATAAAGCTGAAAAGGAGGGATACAGCTCTAGGAGCCGACTGTTTGTAGTAAAGATCCAAAACAGACAAGATGTCGGGCATGGGCGACGGGTATGTGGGAACCGCCCAGGATGCTGTGCGGATAAGGAGGTTGGAGAAGCAGCGGGAAGCCGAGAGACGGAAGATCCAGGAGCTTAAGAACAAGTCCGCCTCCTCTGGCGGACAGATCGGTCTCCTACAGTTCGGCTCCGGCACTTCCGAGGTAACCTTTCTTCTATCTCTCTGTCGCCCTTTTCCTCTTTCCTCTTCTCTTGTTCCTAGGTGTTATTGATCGTTATTTTTGAACTAGTTACATTTTTTGTTTAGTTCTGATTTCATGAACCATAATTTTCGTTATGAAATGAAGTTCTGTTTCTTTCTTAGCGAGAGTTTCAGTTAGACATTATTCGGTCATGTTTTGGCATTTTTTTGAAAGGAAATCATGAAGAGTCTGTATCCTTATTTGTTCAAGCTTAAACTCTATTGGTATAAGAGAATGACTATGAGAATAAAGAAAAAAAAAATTATTTAGAAGGGAAATCATTTGGTACAGATTACACTCATAACCAAATATGTGCAATATCTCTTTCTGGAGTGACACGAATCCCATGAAAACGGATATGGTGACACATGCCCATTCTTCTTATGTTTGGGACTCCAGGATAGGTAGCTGATGATATTAGGCATTTACTGTCTCTTGATGCTGAAGAAGGTATTTGAAACGTGTACAAGGGTTGATTCATTGCACATGTATTGAAATGTTCCACATGCCTAGTTGGCGAACTGCAAAGTAGGGGAGAAAATAAAGAGCAAGATCCATAATAAATGGTAACCAATAAAACTCTCAAGGGGATAAAACAATTGTCTTAAATGACAAAATGAGAGTTCCATTATCTCTTTCAGTTACAACAAAAATAGCCAGGCTTGGTACAATAATTTTTTAGCTAAAATGAAAAGACAACAAAAGAAAAGGATAAGCTTTGATAAACTTAGGAATTGGAACTTGCTATCGGTGGAACTTGAGAGCATTTAGCACAATGAATACAGTAAGTCGAATGCCAATAACCAATGTTAGAAGATGCCAAAAGATCTAAGAAGATGCCGTTTTTTGTTGGAAACGAGTTTGTATAACAACTATAAAAGGTGATGTTACTTATTAGGTGGATTACAGTTTTATCTTTGTTCAAAGCAGTTCATTGTAATCTCAAAGGTGCTTAGATAATAAAATTATTGCTTTGCAGTTGAAATGATCGAACCAATCAATCTAATTTGGATTACAAAACCTTGATTTTAAGGATATATTGAGGCAATTATCAAACCATTATTGAAGAAAAATTATGTGAAACTCTCAAGTGAGGGTAGGATTTTGAGGGGTAAGCACATTCGGGCTTTTTAGAGAGTAATCATAGCTTATTTTTGGGCATAGTGGACTAGTATGGATAAGAGTACGAAAACGAAGGAGGCTTGACTGACTAGGCGATTAGGCTGGCTTGACTTGCTTGGGAGAGATATTTGAGTGAAATTGTTAGCGGTTTTTGGAAGCTAGTTAATTAACAAAATCCGAAGAAAATTGAACCATGTGTCTATTGGACGTAGGGATGTGTGGCGACTCGTATTGATAATGAAAAGAGTTTGAACAATTGGGTTAACATTATTGGCTCTAAAATTGATGGATCTATTCTGTGTTACACTTGTCCCTATGATAAGCGATACAGTCACATGTTGTTTTGATAGAAATCTAGTATGATGCACTTATTTTCCACTATGATTGAGTACAATAACATTGTGCCATATTAGGAAATGGAAAGATTGGTCAATGTGTATCACATGATCGATGCATTTGGTGACACACTCCCCATTGATATTGTTCTCGAGTATGGTTACATTGCATGCTTATTGTATTGAAATATTTGTTTATTTCCTAAAAATAATGGTTATAAACATTCCTATGTGATAGACTCAAATACATTTATGTTATATTTTGGCATATGCTTAGCACAAGTAGATGTTGAACTATCAATTGCCTTTGAGTTAGCAATGTGTTGCACATGCTTTTGCTAGTTTTCATAAGGTCTTGTACATTATGCATGCATAGCTAGATAAAATTTAAACAAGTCATGTACTTTTAATGTTAGTGCTGGCACCATTAGCTTTTTAGGCAATATAGCATGAGGGTTTTGTTTTCAAGGATTTCGATGGATGTGCTCTACATAAATTTATAGGGGTATTTGTGCTTCATGTCATCTTCTAGAAGTAGTTCTAACTTTTGTTTCCTTTAATTTTTGCATCCTGTAAACCCTTTTGTTTCCTTACTGTTAGAGAAGATGAATTTGCAATGCTCTCAATTATTCAAATAATATTTTGATATTTCTTACACTACACCTCAAAAAGCTTTTTGCTAACCTTAGATTTTCTTCTCACTCCATATGCTCCTTAGCTATTATTGGTACGCTTTAACCACACCAAGTTTGAAGTTGCTTTGAAGGAACAGGCATAACAAATAGCCTTCTTAATGCATTTTATTGTTTTTTCTAAATACCTGCTTGTATGATACGTGAAAAGACATCCCTATGGATTTCTTTAGAGTGCATAGTTTTTTAACCTTAATGGTTAATCTACAATATTAAATGAATTGAAGGGAACCGATTTACTATTGCACCCACCTATTGTACAACTTTTCTATCCTTCAAATTTTTTTCTGTGCATGATTTTTTCCAGTTATCTGGATGCATCATTGTCCTACAGGAATTTTGTGATTAACCAAATTTTGACAAATTGAAAAAAAAATTTAGTCCAATTTAGACATTTCAGCTGATTTGCACTTCGTTCTTCTTGTTTAGTTAACTGAACCTGCACTCTTTTTTTATTAGTGATTGCTATAATAGTATAAACTTGGTGTCTGAGTTTATGTTATGTTTTAAAAAAGCAGAAAGCCCGCAATGCCCAGCCTCTATTTATATCTAATTTTTTATCATGCTTGTTAATGATATGTCTAGTTCAAGAATGCTATGCAATAAATAATAATTAGTAACATCATCTTTTCTATGCTATTTGCAAACCTTTTTGTCACATTCAGATTCTTGAGACTGCTTTTAAGAAGGAAACAGTTGGTTTGGTCACTAGAGAACAATATGTTGAGAAGGTAAGAAGATCATCAAGTTTGTGCTCATATTTGAATAGAAAACAAGACCCATTATAGAGTCTTATGCCTTCTGAAAATGTTGTCAATTGAAGAGAGTTAATATTCGCAACAAGATCGAGGAAGAGGAGAAAGAGAAGCTTCAGCGGCTGCAACAAGAGTGTGCCATATTTACTTGTTCTTTTGACTTTTATAGCTGATTTTTTAGAATGTATGCATCCTTTATGCATTATTGTTTTCTTACATTAATTGCTTTTTTAGGGAGGAGGAACTACAGATGCAAAAGAGAAAGAAGAGAAGGGTAAAAGGAGATGCACGATTGTCATTTCATGATGATATCGACAATGAAAGTGATGATGATATTGATAATAGTAAGAATATTCCAGTTAAAGTTTGGTTGGAGATAATATTCTTGTCATCATATATTATCTTGCATGGCTTTCTAAGGCTTTGTTTTACGAAATTGATGAATCTTGACAATATTTTTAAATTATGAGTAATGAATGCTTATTTTTCTTGAAATAGTCATAGAATTGCAAAGGGGAAAGGAGTAAAGTAATGGTTGACTAAGACGTGTTGGTGTTGGATAACCACATGTCATTATCATACGAGAGAAATGACATATTTTGAATCAAGGTTTGACTTTGAAAGATAAGTTGGGAAATGTCCTTGACAAGTTTAAATGACTTGAGAAATTGCATTTCCAATGAAGGATAACAAGGAGCAAATGGTCTTGGGACATTAAACACCATTGACGTAAAGGAATTTCTAAAATAGTTTTACTCGATAATCTATTCATGTTATCAAAGACTTGAGAACCCCTTACGCAAGGAAAATTGTTTGGGGAAATTCTTGTGTTGGAAAGATTGAACCTCGCTAAAGTATTTCAAAAAGTGGTTCTTATGGGCCCACTCATAGAAGCACTCGAGGAAGGTAGTTGGCTCTCAAGAAATTAGGTTAAGTGCAAAGTCCATGTGAAGGATGTGGTCTATATAACTAGAAGTTAGAACTAAGTTATAATCTTAATAGGATGAAGTAGAATGAAAATATCATTTTATTTTATTTTATTAAAGTAATTTATAAATTTTTAATTTTAAATATATTTTAATTTGAATTTATTTTCATAATTTTTTTATTTGAATTTTTGTTTAAATTTGATATTCAAATCATTTGAGTTTAATTTTCATTTTATCATATTTGATTAATTATTTGGTCGAAGTTTATTATTATTTGGATTAGGATTAAGCCATTAAAATTGATGTGAAGTTTTGTAGTTTTTGAATTTGAATGTCATGGTGTCTTATGTAGAAGTAAGACTTTTTTTTAGAGATGAAGTCAATGATGTGTAATTAATTTTAGGTTGATAGCTTGCTTGCTCCTTACCTCTTAAGAAGGCTAGTTTTTCATTCTCTTTAAAGCTTTGCAAAAGACATGCTTTCATTTCTTTCCTTAACCTCCATTGACTTTCACTTTTTGCACTCCCTTTCCCTTTCTCTCTATTTATGATCCTTCTCTTTTGCTGCGTATATTGCATCAGTTTGGTATCATAGTAACTTTTTTGTGTTCCATTCACAACATTGATTTGAGAAGCATGCTAACATCATCTTCCATTGTTCAATATGCTTCACCTAAGAGAAAAAATAGCATCTTCATTGGTTTTTGACTTGCCCTCAACCACAATCATCACCCTCATACCCTCAAGAGAAGCTCCATTTGTCTACCATTGGCATAAGACAACCAATGCTTCTCTAACACTGCCATAACTTTGTCTCTTATAGTTCCTAACCCAAAGAAAGCATGTAACTATCACTTTCTCTGTAAGAGCTATTACAACTTTCCTCATGGCATCTTGTTTTGAAATTGTCTCCACCCAATCCTACATTATGCAACCATTCTTTGCCTTGGTGCATCCTTAACTGCCACTTGATGCCACGGTGCATCATCCCTATGGACTTGCATGGCTTTCTTTCTCATTGAATGCTATAGTTCACATAGCTTACTTCCATCATGCCTTCGCACAGTGTCGGAATCTCTGTTTAGCCACAAGTGTTTTCAATTGTGAATATAGGAGATATTTTGAGAGTTAGGTTATTTAAAGTCAAGAACTATGTGAGGTGATAAATAAAATATTTTATAATATATAAAAAATGGAAAAAAAATTTACATTGAGTTAATATCTATCTTCTTTCACAACAAAACTCAAGGATGAGTTTTTTTCCTAAATGGGAAATACTAATGCAACATGAAACTTGGTGCATCCTTAACTGCCACTTGATGCCACGGTGCATCATTCCTATGGACTTGCATGGCTTTTTTTCTCACAGAATGCCAAAGTTCACATAGCTTACTTCCATCATGCCTTTGCACGGTTTCGGAATCTTTGTTTAGCCACAAGTGTTTTCAGTTGTGAATATAGGAGATATTTTGAGAGTTAGGTTATTTGAAGTCAAGAATAAGAGGTGATAAGAAAAATATTGTATAATACATAAAAAAAAATTAAATTTACATGGAGTTAATATCTATCTTCTTTCATAACAAAACTTGAGGATGAGTTTTTTTTCTAAATGGGAGATACTAATGCAACATGAAAATATCACTAATTTTTTTAAAAAATAATTGATAAGTTTTAAAATTTAAATTCATTGGAATTTAAAATTAATTTCGAATTTGAATTCATTTGCATAATTTTTTTATTTGGATTTTCATATAAATTTATTATTTAAATAATTTCAATTTAATTTTAATTTTATTATATTTGATTAATTATTTAATTTTAATTTTAGAATTATTTGCATTAGGATTAAGTTGTTAGTATTAACGTGAAGTTCTTGTCATTTTAATTTGAATGTTATGATCTCCTAAGTATAAATAAGATCTTATAATAAAAATAAACTCAATGATTTAGAATGAACTTTATATTGGTAGCATGCATATTTCTTATTTTTTTAACCCCAATAAAAGATCTTCTTTATCTTCTCTTTTTAACCTTTGGTAGGAGGCTGACTTTTCAAAGTCTTGATAGAAAGCTTCATTTTCTTTTTTTTGTCTCTTTTTTCCCTTTCTCTTTTTCTTTCTCTGTGATTCATCTCTTTCATATTGTACAAGCCATCATAGGGTTAATTTATGGAAAAGCCATTAGATTTTATCGTGAGAGGAGTTTTTTAATGAAGTTGATGGAAGTTAAACTACTCTTGTAAGTTGAGTTAATGAAGAAAGTAAAATCTATTTAAATTTTCACTTCAAATTCTCATATGTTCTCCCTCTCCAATGATTAGCATGTAGATTTTGTTTCTTAGAATTCCTCATCAAAAAGAGTATCTTGTAAATTCCTGCATTCCTTGACTGATTTTCCAATAATGTGGTCATGGATGGATCATCTTTTATCATAGTTGATTTTGTAGTGTGTTGTAAAGTAGAGATTTTTGGAAGGTAAAGAATTCTTAAACTATAATGCAATCAAATGAGATGGCTACAAGAGAAGTTGAAAGTATGGCACACAGAAGATAGTAGTTGATCGTTAGAGTAATAAGTCCCATATGTTATGCAGATTCTCTAAGCCTTGACAAAAATCGTGTTGAAGTAGCTATTGACCCCAATGATGATGTCTATAGGCCAATTGAGTGACTTAATGAAGTAAAGATTGTTTAAACCCAAGTCTATTATAAGAAATTGATGAGGATGAAACCATCCCAAAGATGTCATTTGGAGCCTCCTAGCTTGAAAGCCAATAGAAGTCTTTCAAGGTTGAAGCAAAAGTCAATCTGCTAACAACAATGGAGAGTTAAATGTTGAGAAGTTGGATGATTGGATTAATCATCTTGAGTCATGCTTTTCATTGTACAAATAAGAGGGCCTCGCTTGCTAATTTAAAGCTCACAAGTTATACCTTGCATGGTTAAATGCCCATCTTTAAAGGAATATGACACAAAAGATGCCACATCCATAATATCACACATTAAATATCCTTGTATTGTCTGAATTTATATATATATATTTATTAATGATTATTCTTTTGGGACATCACTTGGTATTCACTCTCTTCTTTTGTCAGTTTTTAAGTTATGACTCATTTTTCTTTTCTTTTTTTTTCTTAGTATTGTTCTTTCTTGACACTCTGTCACTTAATAGCCTTGCATAAAAGTTAATTTTATACAAAGCTTTTATATGGAGGTGTATAGAAATAAGAATTATAAAATAGAGAGATGAAGATATGCGTGGGTATGAAATAGATATAAAGGAAATCAAGACACTGCATGTGATACTCGTATTTTGTTTTAAATTGAGGATTGGTATAAGAAGAGATTTAAAAAGTAATTATTGCATTTTATATGAGGTTCACTTTTATTTGACTCAAAATCAGCATGAAAGACATTTAAAATGGTGTCATTGCATTTCATGTGCATTCTATGGTTATGTGATGTGGGTGACATAAGCATCATGCTGCACTTTTCATATGCATGATGCGATGTTGAATTCATAATGATTTGGATTTGATTGGAATATGCAACGTGACATAGATATAAATTGTAGTGTGTAACATGATTAAATGTGATTTTGTTTTCATACTTATGTTATTAAGATAGAATATGATATCACATGCTATCTTATCTTTTTAATGTAATGATGTCTATTTTAGTATTATATTGTATTGATTTGGTTACTAAGTCTGTGATAGTCAGCTTAGCCCATATTTAGCTTACATATTTTTCAAACACAACGAGGCTACTTATTGGAAGGAGTGAGAGCAAAGAATTAGAAATATAGTAATCCTTTTATAATATAATGATATTGTAATAACTAAACAACTATATGGTTAGTTTTGAGGATTGGCCATGTTTTGATTTATGTTTTGAAAATATTTATCAATTCTTAAGCTTGGATAGAGAAATGTTTTGATTTGCTTTTAATGTATCTAATGTTTGTCTATTAATGGTTTTAGAACTCTAAGAATATTGGTTTTCTTGGTTGCTGACAAATTCTCAAATTGTGGATTTCGAATATCAATGGGTACGTGAATATTATCTGTGAGGAATGTGGTAAGTAATCTTTGTGGGATATTGTGAACGATATATAATATAATTGTGATATGTATGTATAGGAAAAACAAACTAGATATAAAAGATATTTTGTTCGTTTGAAAAATGAAATTTAGATTAAATAATATTAAATTATATTAGGATCATGAATTTAGGTGCTAAGTTTGTGATGGGTAAGAGTATGTCACAAGAGGCATCACAAATCAATTTCAATAAAGTGCTTTGAAATGAATTTTACTCTATTGGACACATTGAGGGAAGATGACAAAGATGGCACAACTCGTGGCATTTACATAATATTTATTAACTTAAGAGCGAAGTAATCGAACTTATACCTTGTATTGTTGTTAGTGCTTCATTGAGGCTTGTATTATGTGTTAGAATTTAGAAAGTGCTTGTACTAGGGTAAGACTTAAATCAACCCATCTAAATTGACATTGGTGGTGCTTAGGAGTTGATCATTTTAGGGATTGATGTGTTAAATATGATGTTTTAAGAGTGCCAAAAATGGCTAGTACATGTTATGAGTAATAAAGTTTACACGTCATTTCGCTATGTAAATTGATCATCTTTGATTAGGTGCATCATTTTTCCTTGAGTTTAAACTTAATGCTAGTTTTGTAGTTAACCATTTGGCACAAAAATCTCATAGGAATTCAATGAGTGAACGATAATTTCTTCTAATTTTATGGAGCAAATAACTTGATCTAGTTGACAGAAAAATGCGTACATTAATTTTGCCGTTTGCCTGAAATTGAGTGGGAGCTGTCACCACTTCTTACCAATTTATAAGTCATTGAAATGTATCAACTTATATACTAATATGTCTTAAAAAGTGTGTACATGCGTTCAAGTTTGAAGAGGCAACCTAATTAATCTCAGAATTATTAAAAAATTGTTTACTAGTAAAACTGTTTTGTGCCTAGTAGTAGAGATTGAAAATATGGTTGTTGAGCTTACATAGAATGCCAAGACATAGTATTGTTTTGGCACATCTGTTGTTGAATATTAAGTTAATTAATAAGAAATATGTTTGAAAAGTATTATTATTAATTGATGTTAAAATGTTATGTTTTTGGTCATTTGTTGTCGAGAAATACTTAATTTAAAAATTATATCAAGTTATCCTTTGATGTTTTAGTTAGAAATGTAAAATTGAAAAGTAACAATTGAACGTTATAAGAATAAAATGGTTTCTTTGTGTTATTAAAATAATATAATTAAAAGAGAGTTGTGGGCCATGTTTTGTGAAACAAGTAGAATTTGTTAGGCTGTGTGGCATGGTTTAATGTAAGCACTTTTGTGACCAAAAGTATTTTTTTTAGGCCATGCAAAATATATGCACAATACGATATCTACACCTTGAACTGCATATGAATTGACAAAGAATATGCTGATATTTATCACTAAATAAAAGTAAATTTAATGAAAATAGATTCATGTTAATCAAATGAATCATTTTCAAATTCTGATCCATAGTAAACTAACTGTACTTTTTGAAGTAGAAGTGTGTTGGTGAGTCATTTTAGTGTTTTTTATTTTTATTTTATAGTTTCTGCATTGTTACAACATTTACATCTGGAGAGGGAATATTTTTATTTTCAGTTGCTGTTTTCCTTGAATTATTTTGATTATTGGAGAGAGAATATGATGCCAGAGGGTGGAAATATTCCATGTGAAATTAATCAGTTAAACGGTTGAGTGATGTTATTTTGAAGACATAGAGGTTTCATGTGGCTGGATCTTCTTTTGATTTATTTGATTTAAATAAACTTTTGTTTATGGATGAGTTCTTTTTTTATATTATTTGTTCAATTATTCATTTCTGCATCAATGCAATTGTTTCAATTCTTTGCGGTTCTTTTCAAAGGTATATAATTTATCTCTGGTAAACATAGTAGACTGTTGAGGTAGCCGCTAAACCTAATTATGGTAAGGCTTTGTTTGAACATTATGAGATATGTATACAAGAGTTGAGTTAAACAATTAAATTCAGATGTCTGAAGTTTAAATTGATGACTTCATGCTTCTTTCATGCACAATGATAGTTGTATTTATTATTATGTTCTTGAAAAATAAATCACCCTGCATATGCTTACCTTGTTTGATTCCAAAAAGATTTAAAGAAGGCTGGACATGGAAAGCTTGGAAAGGATCCAACTGTTGAGACTAGCTTTCTACCTGATAGGTATATTCATATCTATTTGATCATTTTTTCAACTTTTAGTCTTCAAGTATTATTGTTACTCTTGACTTGGCTGATCTCTGACTTGGTGGAAACAAGGACAATCTTTTAGTGAGAGAGAGGCCGAGGAGCAGGCAGAAAGGGAACGATTACGGAAGCAGTGGCTACGTGAGCAGGAGATGATTCGAAGTAAAATTTGAAGAAATATTTCCACTAATTTAATAGCTTCTTAGATTTACTTTGCATGAAATCAAGTAAAGACTTGTACGTACAGATGAGCCCCTGGAAATCACTTACAGCTATTGGGATGGAGCTGGGCACCGGAGAGTGATACAGGCAATTATGCAATCCTTCTTTCTCTGGCATCCTAACTTTATTGCCTTCACAATTATTGAATTATGGTTTTGTTCTTGCCCACTTTTTCATTATTGTTTTTTTGCATATCACTATCTTTTTTATTATCTTCATTTATTTTAATTTTTCTTTGTCGTTTAGGTTCGCAAAGGTGACACAATTGGGGAATTTCTTCGAGCTGTTCAACAGCAACTTGCCCCTGAATTTCGAGAGATAAGAACTACATCTGTAGAGAACTTGCTTTATGTAAAAGAAGATCTGATAATTCCTCATGTATGTGTTCTTTTTTTCTGATTAGTTTTTCTTACAATATTATAGCTTTTGGTTAGAATGGGAGGAAATTCATTTTTTTTTTCTCTGTTTTGATCAGCAACACAGTTTCTATGAGTTAATTGTGAACAAAGCAAGGGGTAAAAGTGGACCGGTAATTTCTTCCCTATTAAGTTATCTTATTTTTTGTATTTCTAATTGATTTCTTCTGCTACATTACCATTTCAATTTACTAATCTGTCTGTGTTAAATATTTTCTTTAACATTTCTGGCTGCCTTTTCAGCTCTACGTTTGTTACCCTTTTATTGCTCGGATATGTTTTGATCCTCTACACCCTGTTTATTTTAATATTTGTTGTTTTCTTAATGAAATTATGCCAATTTCAATTTTCTGATTGTATCTAATGATACCTTTTCTGCTACTCTTATTTTGGCATTTTACATACTGGTGAAAATCTTAATTTTCCTATGGTTTTAACAATTTACTATTAGGTTTATTGTTGCAGCCCAAGTGTCCTGTATTAGATTTCAAATAATTCAAATAAAGCAGTTTTTTATCATTCAGTCTTATCTATAGCAGCTAATAAAACTGTCCTCACATAGGGGTTTTCTATATTTGACCATAGAGATGTTCAAATAACGTGTACAATTGTGGTAATCCAACAACCAGTCTAAGCAAGAGTCCAATTAATGAATTAAACAAAAATTTATAAAGTTGTCACATTGAAATTTCGGGTTTAAATCGAGATAATATTTACTTAAAGACAATTCTCATTGCATAAATTTGAAATATATAGCCGTTGTCACTTTTTTATTGTCCCAGGTACATTTTCATGGAGAAATGTGAAGCAATCAGGTGGGACTGTGAATCCAACCACTGGTGCATGCTAGACTAAAAATGAAAGCGCAAGTTGGAAAAGTGACATGTATTCATGCATGTGGTTTCAAAACCATAATTATACACTCATAGATTTATTGGCTTTAAAAACGAGAACAATTTTTGGAATGTTGCATAGATTTTAATACATTACCTCTTAAGTGTAAAAATTTTGGAAGATAATACATGAAATGATGGGCACAAATTCTAGCTAATGTGTTTTAATAATGTATGGATGTTTTTTTTGTTATAATCCAGGTTATATGTTTAGAAAATTATTTGATCCAGAGTGTGGCATACCTTTGGGCATATCCATGCTTGATAAATCACCTGTAGTTTAACCAACCATTGAAGAGTCTCAAAACCCATAACTTCAGCCCTTTTTGTATATTTTTGCTTATTAGACAACTTGGTATTAGTCGACTAATCATCAAAAAGTTTAAAATCCCACGATTTCAAGCCTTTTCAATTATGAGAACTTGGATGTATTGTGTGGATCTATTTTATTCTTTTTTGATTGCCAAGTTTAGGTATTCATAAACAACTTGTTAGTGTTAAACCTTGTGTTCATCCATCAAGCACGAACACTTACAATGTGATTGCACATCAATATCTAATATTGTAGTGTGCTGGTTAGAATACCATGCCACACATAACTCATGTACCATCCAATTTAAATTTAAAAAATGACTAGGTTGAATTTTTTTATGAAACCCAAGACAACAATTCATTTAAGTCACACAAACTAAAAGCTTAATTTTATTTTGCATCTAATATAGTGTAAGAGATTTAATACATGATGCACAAATAACTTAAAGCTATAAAAATTGGAATAAATAATCTATTGAAACACATAAATGACAGTAAGGATTATATTGATTTAAAATTTGACAAGATCGAAGTATCATTAGAGACGATTGTATCATATTTGGACTCTAACAAGGAGAACTCTTTAATCTAAGAGGAAGTTCTTTAGGAAAGTTTTTGAGCTGTTTGGTCTCTTTATTATGATCAATAGTTATACATTTCTGATAAACTTGATGAAACCTTGTGACATGACTAAAGTGAAGTACTTTCATCATAAACTCATTTAATAATATTGTTTTGACTAGGAGCTTAATATAGCTAGAGTGACAAATGAAATTCTACCTGATGAAGATGTCATCACAATAAAAGAAATCAACTTTTCGAGATAAATCCAATATAGATGAAATACGATATGAGTTGGTGGGTTTGATAGTAATGAGATTAGGAAAGGCATTAAATATAGCAATTTGATCAACAGAGATACTCGTAGTAGATGTAGGAATTAGAGCAGTTGTACCCTAATTAGAGGTAAAATGACAAATAGCAATATCAGATGAGCTTGGTTGTAGATTTGCTTGTTTTGCCTGTGATTATTTGGGTTGAGACTTCTGTTTTCAAATTTTTGATTTTTCGTCTTGTACTTCACACCAAATTGTTAATTCCTATGTATTTGCTTAGGTTTTAGATGATAAGTTGGTTTTTTGTGGTTGATTATATGACAGAGAGAACATAAATTAGAGAAATTTTTGTATACCATGTTCTATTAAAAATCATCTCGATAATTACTTATCCATATTTTATCTGACAGCTCGTTCGGGAGGTTTATTTTCATACATATTCTTACAATACTAGGTTATGCAAGGGAAACAATTGTTACATTAATCTTAAAAGATTCCCCAATAAGTCGACTATAAAGAGAAGGGGACCCTTACTGAAAAAGCACGATGACAAATGAGGAAGTGAGATTCAAATAAGCACAATTAGAGACTCGAACTTAGTAGAGAAAAGGGGGCAACTTGAACGTTCTCATGGGAAGCAATGAAAGGTCCAAATTCCACACAATGAGTACTTGAGGAAGTTCTCTTATTATTCAAATCGAATTAAAATATGCTTATGGGCTATTTCAATGGTTTAAAAACAAATTTTGTAGGTTGAAATTATAATAAATACATATGATGGTTTGTTTTTTTCCTTGTACAAAAACTATTATCTTTTCAATTTTCCCATATGGTGGTTTGTTTTAGTTTCACTTGCATATTATACATGCATGCTTATGTGATAATATTTTTTATTGTTTCTAGAATCATAAGCTAATAGATATATTTTTTTTTATGTAATAAGTAAACATGTAAGCACCTTTGTTTGAACAAGGGGAAATAGGGGAAGACAAATGCTATATGATGATGGTCAAGAAGTGGGGGAAGAAGAGACAAAAGGGGCATAATAGCATGGCCTCGGAGCACCTTTAACTTCGATGTCATGCTCTAAATGATGTCACTATTAATATTGTTGCTCAAGTATAGTATATATATTGGGAATTAAACTAAAATTGATCCTCGAGAAGCTAAGAAGGACAACAAAAAGCAAAGAAATGTCACTATCATGGGACATGTCTTCAATTCTATGCGACAAGGCAATCCAAGTCTATAAGATTTGGCCAGATGAGATTAACTAGGGCTGTGTGGAGCTTTAATCTCAAGATGAGTTAGTCACCCGTTGAGTCAAATTGAAGCAAGAGATAGTGGGGATCATTTTTGAGACGAGAACAACAAAGTTCCTAATATTAGCTTCAATAATTTCTTCTCTCAACAACCATACATCCAAAGATGAATCCAAAAGGACACAGTGATTCAAATTCAAAATCATTGCTAGAGGAAGTTCGTAATCACATAATAGTAAATCAAAAAGGTGTTGTATGAAGTTGTACTTTCAACATCTAGCAAGTGGTGCTTATAGCCCTTAGTGGGATAGAAATGTTGCCTACTTTAAAAGACTTGAAAGGATGGAAAGAAATACTTTGTGAGTAGTGAGTGTGGGCTACAAATTGTGGATTTGATAGTTGTTGGGAGTTGTTGATAGTGTAACTAGTCAAAGCTTTATAGGGTATGTTTTCCTTGTGTAGCTTGAGAAGCTGAATATGGATGGTCATACCCAACAGATTGAGGTGCCACTTGAGTTCGAAGGATGTTTGGGTGAATTCTTGACATTCTTTGATAACCCACAAGCTTACCTTTGAGACAAATTTAAAGCATAAGATCAACCTCTATTAGTAGTCACTTTGTTAAATAATGGGATCTATAAAATTGTGGCCATGGAGAGCAAAGAGAAAGAGAAATGGGTGAAAGAGCTTCTTGAGAATGTAGCATTGAAGTTGAGTGTTGTAATGGTGCCAAGAAGGCCAGGAATGGAGCTTGTTTATCAATTAATCCACATTTAACAAGATTATTATCAAGAAGCAACTTGCTTATTGAGCTATGACATACAAATTTATTTTCTAAACTTGATTTGAAGTTGGGTCATGATCAAGTTCGTATGCACCAGTACTATATGAGGGGGGCCTCTAAATCTAAAGCCTAAAATGGGCTATATCAATGGATGATGATGCCATTTTGAAAGTGCATTATGGAAACATTTGCAACTAAATAAACAATAACTTGAAGTTGCATGTCGGTGACTTTTTAGTGGGGTATTTGTATGATATGCTAGTACATAGTTGTAATATTGAAGACC
This sequence comes from Vanilla planifolia, assembly GCA_023846275.1. Taxonomy (NCBI): domain Eukaryota; kingdom Viridiplantae; phylum Streptophyta; class Magnoliopsida; order Asparagales; family Orchidaceae; genus Vanilla; species Vanilla planifolia. The sequence continues at coordinate 12,627,974 of CM043874.1, read as the reverse complement.
TTGTAAGGTAGATGCACAAGGTCTTTGAACTCTTATTGTTTTGAATTCGAGCATAATGCTAATTTGATGTTTTTGAGGTTTTAGGTTGGGGAGAAATGAAGATTGATACTTATACTAAGGTTGAAGTCATACGTGAGTGATCAAAACAAGAGAGTGTTCTCGAGGAAAGGAGTTTTATGGGAGTAGACAAATATCTTTGTAAATTTATTGAGAGTTTCTCTGTTGTTAGTACACTATTGTATGTATTGACTTGAGCAAACTTTAAGATCAATTGGGGAAGACTACGTAGACACTTATCTTTTGCTAAAAAAAGGTATGCAGGGCAATTTTATCATCTTTACCTAACTGACGAAATTTGTTCAAGATTAAATTGGATGATAGGCAATGCTACTAGACCTATGCTATTGCAAGGAGAATGACATAGCTCACTATTACATCAAGTCGTGATACATGGCTACTTCAAGGACCCAAAGAAAGCAACTTACCCCTAGGAGCTTTTAGAATTGTGTCAAATCATGAAAGTTTGGCAAATATATTTTCTAAGGAAGCATGCCATGATCACCAAACGCTTCAGTACTTGTAGACCCAAACAAAGTTGCAATATGATCAACATATTTAGTGGATGACCCAAGTAATTAAGTATAAGAAGGGAGCTTAGAACACACTTATGGACTCGTTTTTGAGACTCTTGTCGAGCAACTTATGTTTAATTGCTGCGATGAAGGTTTAACTATAGAAGCAGATGAAGCATCTGCCAAGATAAGTCAAGGATCAATATTATATTAAGATCATAGTCATTGTGAAGGCAGGAAAGCATCTCGAGTTCCACATAGGAGAATGGCTTCTTTGAATACTAGTAGGGATCTCTTGATCTTATTGTTAACATGATATCTTAAGAGAAGATGACCAATGTTGAGAGATGATAGTGATACCATGGGAGATCTTGACATGCTTTGAGGTGGAAGGTGCAATATTTGGGAGTAAGAACAAAATCTCGAGAGTGGCAGAGTGATATCGAGAATTCCCTTTGGGGTTAAATGCAACAATAAAGTGATTCATTATAGTAATGTGTGGTAGGCTTTCTAATCATGTTTGTTTTTGTAAACTTTATATCGTGGAGTCAGTTGCAGTTGTGTGTATTCCCTTTGATCAAGTCTTTAGTAATGGTGTCATGTATGCATCATATTAAATTCATCAGATAAAAACTCAAGAAGCACATGCTGATGCTAGAAAGAAATCGATCTCAGCTGAATTCTGCCCTTTTCCCGAAATTTCCCTTCTTGAAGAAAACTGTGGCATCATTTGTCCCTTCACCAGGGATAATTTCATCAAAGACAACCAAATTTATAAAACTTCTGTAGTTGCCATTGCACAAATGGAGCCATCATTCTAACCTGGGTAAACTGCCAAAGAAGTCTGCAAAAACTTTTGGTTCCTTATCCCTTCAATTTGTCCACAGAAAACCTGTATCGACGAGACAGAATGGGATAGATCACACATCTTTAGTGTGCAAAATCCATAGATATTTCTCTCTACCCCACCAAAATGGAGCAAATGCTCCTTTTATAGTGCTTGTTTAAGTGAAGTCGGACCGATCTCCTTGGCTGGCCACCTGATCCTCTTTTTCTCTAAGATGAGCATCATTTTTCTGTAGGGTTTGCAAATCTCTTTAAACATATGCTCCTACTCTGATTTTCTTTATACAAGAGTTGTGTTTGCCTAATGTCTAATTTTTAACCATCAACATTATTTTAACCCATTTATTTTTCTAGTGGTTATTGTCATAGGACTTGCTGTTATTCACAGGTTTATTCTTAGTTTCCTTTTGTATTGGATGTGAAATCTCAAGTTGGCATCTGGTTTATTATAATAAACTTCAGGAAAAAAAAAAGTTCTTCTATGAAGCCATTGTCACAGGGGAAAACAAAATGGTCTTTAGTTATTCATTGTGGATTTCTTCCCTTTTTTCAGAGAAGTTTGAAGACTATGGCCCAATTTGGAATTTTCACCGGTTTTTTTTGGAGGACTTGGCTAATGATGCATGAGCTACAACTCATTTCCTATAATTATTTCCTAGATAGATTTTTATGATTATATGTTATTTTATTTTTCTTGCAATGTTTTAATATGATGTGAAGTTTGCTTGTAAGAGCATGAGTTGTTACATTAAGACATCTACTTGGTGAAAATCATATTTTTTTAAGAGCTTAAATGACCCTGTTTAAAAATAACATGCTCCCAACTGTAGACTTGTTGTACAGGAAGCAGGTGCTGCTATTATCTTGGCAGATATTATGTTTATTGCACTTGTACTATATCTTGCTCTTCTATTGCACTCATATATTTTTCTCCGTTTTCTTGAAAGGTGGCATGTTAATTATATTAACTAACTGATTTTCATTTGCAGCTTTTCCACTTTGATGTTCATGAAGATGTACGCACTGTAGCAGATGCAACAATAGAAAAAGATGAGGTATAACTTCATAAAGCTTTTTTTTTTCTCTTGATTGAACTGAGAAAAATAGCTTCTACCGACCTCACTTGTATATTATACTTTTTGATTTCTTAGAATTCACATATTTTGCTTCTGAAAATCCATACTAGGGAAATTCCAATGCAAGCATGCACACAAACAATATGTTGTTCTTCTTCAAGTTCATGAAAGTCCATGACAAATGATAGTTTCATATTTCCAGTTTCAAGATGTCAGCTTATTGTCTAAATATGTGGGATCTTTATGTTTTGATTAGTTTATCTTATGAATTTAATGAACTTGTTTTTTTTATTTATGCACTAGATGAGTCAGTTTAAGGTGCTTATGTTCTATTTGTTTAAATACTCCTCAAAAGTTTTTATTTTGGAAGGCAAGAAGCATGTTAAGGTCATGTGTCGTTGCTTTGCAACTTTGACTCTATAAATGCATGTTTGTGTGCTTTTATGGTTTGCATGTATATTCTATATATGCATGTCCATTTACTTGGGCTTTTTCATGATCAAGAAGCATGTTAAGTCATGTGTCGTAGCTTTGCATCTTTGACTCTATAAATGAATGTATGTGTGCTTTTATGGCTTGCATATATATTCTTTATATGTATGACCATTTACTTGGGCTTTTTCATGATCAAGAAGCATGTTAAGGTCAAGTGTCATAGCTTTGCATCTTTGACTCTATAAATGAATGTTTGTGTGCTTTTATGGCTTGCATATATATTCTTTATATGCATGTCCATTTACCTGGGCTTTTTCATGATCAAGAAGCATGTTAAGCTCATGTGTCGTAGCTTTGCATCTTTGACTCTATAAATGAATGTTTGTTTGCTTTTATGGCTTGCATATTTATTCTTTATATGCATGTCCATTTACTTGGGCTTTTTCATGATCAAGAAGCATGTTAAGGTCATGTGTCGTAGCTTTGCATCTTTGACTCTATAAATGAATGTTTGTGTGCTTTTATGGCTTGCATATTTATTCTTTATATGCATGTCCATTTACTTGTGCTTTTTCATGATCGCAAAAATTATTGCCTAAAATTTAAGGAAAGAATTTAGAGGTAGAGAGGCTAAGAGGAGGTATTTTGGTAGCTATGTATTTAATCGTATTTCAATATTTGTTGTGCTTATGAAATGATGATATTAACATAATACAGGAAAAACACAACATGAGTTGATTATGGCTTTGGATATTCAAAAGATATGGGCATATGACATCTTAGGAGATTGGGATTATAAAGTATATGTATTGTATGCATTAACACTTAGATGTAGTTATTTGCATGTACCAATATGCACATTATAAATACATATAATCAAATCGATAGGTTTTGCATTTTTAGGGGCTTGTTGATTTCACTGCTTGAATGATGAAGGAAATTATGTTTGTGGTCATCTGATGACTTTATTTTGAATTTGCAGTTGTTGCGCATTATTTTAAGCTTTTGCTAAAACTGAAGTGATTAAGTCCCTACAGATCTGTTTTGATTGGTAGCAACTTGGAACTATCTAATATTTTTCTAGTTGGTTTTAGAAAATCAACCTACTAGGTCAAAGCTGATTGGTTGATTTTGAAATCAAATGTAAAGTTCAAATTTGGGTAGTCATTAGATTAGATTAAACTTTGCTAATCAAGTTTGAAATCAATCAGTCAATTCTGGTAAGGTTTTTTGATTTTGACGCCAATGGGATAACCTATTGCACTAGTTGTTGTTCATCATTTTGGATAGTTTTGAAGACAATATTTGAACTTGAGCAAATTATAACAAGATCAAAATCTTATATAACTATAAAAAAAACAATAAAATGTAATTGAATGCCTGGGATGGGCTTGTACATGTTGATAATGTGGGACACACCTATTGATCTTATTTTAAAATCTAGATGAATACTTTCATTCCATATAAAGTATTGTTCCTATCACAAATGTTGGGTGAAAAAGTTTAAAAAAAAAAAAGTGAAAGCCTATTTTATTTACATGTTTGATAAAAATGTTGACAATAATATTTAAAGTTGTTTACATATATGTACATCTTTATATTCTTTAAGTTGTTTTTAGTTTGAATTATATTAAAAAATTAATCAAAATGAAAACTAAATATTAAAACCTTCCAAAAAAAAGCTTGGGGTGATTAATCTAAATTGAAACTAAAATCCTTGTTGCCATTTAATTTAGTGCTAACAAGTTATCACTACAGGGGAGTTTGTGATTTGCCCAAAAAAAGTTTCTTTTGGGTAGATTAATAATTTCAAGAAGAGTTCAATTTATTTGTAATTTTGTTTGATTAAGGTTTGGTTATTAACAAACTCTTTAAAAAAAAACTCAAAGAGTAGATGGTTTGGACCACATAAGTAATGCTGCCATATGTAGATAACATCGTGTGCATATTTTTTTTTATTATTTCTTTTATGTTTTGGCACTAATTTTATTTGAGTTCATCGTATTAATCATTACATGATCATACTATAATGTAGTTGGGTCAGAGATGCTATCATTGAAGGCTTAACATCAAATTCAATATTTTGGTTTTCATAAGTCACGCTTGTTAGTTTTGTAGTCGGAAAATACTCGAGTCAAACCTCTAGGTTAAAAGTTACCTCTAAACAATCTCGTATTGCTTGTTGACTCATTAACAACTAATATTTGCTTCGCATTAATTTTCATTTTTTTAAGTGTTCAAATTATCACTCAAAACCCTTTTGTGATTACTATCTCTCTTTTATCTTTTATTATTATTCAGTTTCTGGTTGTGACTTTTAATTTTGTGGTTTAAATAAAATAAATGTTAGAAAGTTTCATATAATATGAGTATGATCATACATTGTTAATGAATTAAACATAAAATAAAAAAAACTAAATAACTTTGTACAATACGATATGCATATATCATACGATACAATCATTTATAAAAACTAAGGATACTAAACGAAAAAATTATCATATAGTATGATGTATTGGACTAACAATTCATTTATAATTATCTAACAATATAATTAGTTTAATTGTACAATATGAATAGATGTGAAAATCATGTTTTGATTACTCAATCACTCAAATAAATAAAAATTAGTTATGCATTCTTTGTCTATAATTATCTTTGTTTATTGTTTTTAACTCTACATTCTAGAAAAGTGCTTGAGAAAGAGATCGTCCAAAAGCTATTTTCAAGTACATTCATCTTTTCCATTAAGTTCATTTAATTGGTAACATATAGTGTACCACATACAAATTGATAAAATAGTATAAGCAATCTTGTAAAGCTAAACTTTCTTATATTTGTTTTTTGTCATTCTTGTATAAGACTCATTTTAGCCTTTGTAGTTATTAGCTTGTTTCTCTTTGATCTCTTATGGATCACCTCATAAGTATATTTGTATATCAATTTTTTGATGAAAGGATGTTAGTGGAGTAATTTTGTTCATTAGATTGAAGGTGAATGTAGATTTGGATTAGATTGAAACATCTAAAAAATTTTATGTTCTTTTTATTATAATATTTACAATACAAATGATTTTAAAATAATCATAACTTTTTATTATAGAAGTGGTTTTATGATGTGTAAAAAAAATGTTTAGTTCAAATCCCTTGAGAGGTTTTTTTATACTGTGCCTTTTTAGTTTTTTATCTTTTAGGATTAAGGCTTTTTTATTAACATTTTATGAATTGGTGTTGAAAACAGATTTCAATATATGTAAAAGTAGTTATGAAAAATCAAGTTTGAAAAAGAAAACTTTTGCAAAACTAGTTTGAAATGTGATGTGTAAAGTAAAACTTGATTAGCTTTCTTTCACTTACATTCTCCGTGTCTTTGAACATCAACAAGAATAACAACAAAAATAACCCTGAGCTTATAAAATATCCTTAAGCCAACATGCCAAACTGTAAGCATGTAGTAGTCACAAAAGCATAAATATGAACACACATTTCAGTAAGTAATACTGGAAGCAAAGGAGATTTGAAGTGTTGCATCATTATGAATATGTTTTAGGTGGGTGAATAGATTGTTTGTCAGTTATATGGACCAAAATAAATGATGGATCAGCCAAAAAGGATAAACTTTTGAAGTTAGTATCTTCTTTTATTTGATGACCTGCAGTCCCATGCCGGAAAGGTTGTGGAGAGGCATTGGTACGAGAAGAACAAGCACATATTTCCGGCCTCGAGATGGGAGGTATTTATTTAATTTCGTCGTCTAGCTTTCCTTTTGTTTTGGGAACATTTCATAATGCGCACCATAATGAGTGCATCATTCTCTTCCCATTTTGGCTTTTTGGGATATTAAATTTTTCATAGTTGAATCGTCCCTTAAAACTGGGGTTTTTATTCTTTTTTTATCAGATTTACGATCCAACTAAGAAGTGGGAAAGGTACACCATCCATGGAGATTGATAGTATAGGTATCGTTTTCTCTTCGTTCAAACAAGTCCGTTGCTACGAACGCCGATCAAAATAGCCGTGGTAACCTTACTTGCTATAGCGCTTACTACCGCAACGCATTTCAATATACTAAACGAAAACTTCGCACATCCTTTACCTGCTCGGTTAATTTAACTATTGCTGCAGTAATGGAAATCATTCGTTGAGCACTTTCCTTGCTTCTCTTTCAGTTTTTATTCTGCTTTTTGTCGCACCAATGGATTATTGTTGCTTTCCAAACATGGCATTTATATGGAATTAATATTTAGGATTAAACCATAATGGTGTAGAAGATCTAGACCCAATGGAGAAAAATCGAAACTTCCAATTGACCTAAAATCATAGATTAATCAACCTGCCTATCTCAACAAATCTATCACGAGTAGAAAACCCCATACAGACTACCACAAACAATCCATCGATTCACATCCTAAGCTTTCTTCGGAGATTTAGTGTTGGTTACTTTTGTGGGTGACTTGGGCTCCTTCACCGCCGTCTTCTTCGGGAGCAACACCGGATTTATGTTAGGCAGAACACCACCATGCGCAATCGTGACCCCAGCGAGCAGCTTCTCGAGCTCCTCGTCGTTCCTCACTGCGAGCAGCACGTGCCTTGGAATGATCCGGTTCTTCTTGTTGTCCCTCGCCGCATTCCCCGCCAACTCCAAAACCTGCATGACAATTCACCACCCTTGATCACGAACCGCACCGTGATGAGATAAGAGGATGTGAATGTAGCATTACCTCAGTTGCTATGTATTCCAGTACGGCGGCCAGGTAGACAGGAGCGCCTGTTCCAACACGCAAGGTGTAACAGCCTTACTTTTTTCTTTATTTTATTTTTGTTGAAAGAGCTCTTTGAGACGAGTCTAACGGTGTTTAGTTTGTAATTTTTGGAGTTCTAAGGAATAAATTATGAATTTTTAAAGATTTGGATAGATTTGTAATATTGAGGATATATTTGTAATTTTGTAAATATTGGCATAGTTCAATTCATTTTGGCGGAAGGTATATTTGTAATTTTAAAGTTGTTGGCTGCGATGGGTATATATACAATTTTAGGAATTTCGGTGCAGCTTTATTTCTCCGGACAGAGGATATATGTGCAAATAAGAAATTTGGAAGGGTTAATATGCAAAATGTGGTTCACGAACCGAGGGCTTATCGATTTCGACCGTTTATAAAAGTCGAAACCTGGGTGCGTTTGAAAAGCACAGTTGACTGTGGGGAGCTTGTCGAAGTGTGAAGGCGAGATTTCCAACAACTGTCGTCGTGCTCAGCGAGGTTCCAGCACGCTACAGTAATGGCCGACGAGGATTTCCGTGAATTCCGGCATAAGACGGTGACGGCCGGCGAAGATTTCCATAAGGTAAGAAATAATTTCTTTGTCGTTGGGGTGTTGTAAGGCTTTTCGGTGAGCGGGGGAGACCGAGAGGGCGGAGGTTGAGCTGGGTTCGACCGATTCAGCGGGTGAAACAACCGATTCAGCGCCGGCGAAAGGGTTCGGTTTTGCCTGACGTAGAGGAGAGAGAGAGAAAATAAATAAATAAAAATAACAGAAACCGATCCAGGTTTTGGACCGGGTTTTGCATTTGCGTTGGGCGTAGCCGGTCTACTCAACGGGAAAAAAAACCAGCAAGAACAAATAGCCAAAACTAAGAATTCGGGACGTTGGCTGTTTGGGAAAGCTTTTAGAAAGCTTTTCGGTGTTGGCGGTCCAGCGCCCGTTTAAGTCGATTTTTGGGATTTATTTTGGGGGTTTGTTTGAAAAAGCTTTTGAGAAAGCACTTTTGGTTAATGAACATATTTTAATTTGTGACCATGGCCTTGTAAGACATCAAAAAGACAAATTAAAAGTTGGCAAGAAAATTTGGTACAGCAAATCGAGGTAGATAAATTCCTAATCATGTGATGTAGTACAATATTATATGTTTTTACATGCTTTTCTTACTGTTATAGTATTTTGATTGTTGCATATGTTGTTTATGGTATAAAAAGGAAGAAATACTATGGTATGAATTACTTATGTATTTCCATGAAAACTGAAAAGGAAGAAATAACATAGTATGATAATGAAATAAAAAAGAAGAAACAATATAGAAAGAAATGTCTTTTGATATGACATAATTATTTGAAATTATGATTGTAAATGGTAGTAAAATGGATTCCCAGAGAACATTATCCTCACCACTAGCCTCAGCGTGTTGGATCGAAGGGTAACGATCTTCGGATCAGATATCTGCCTAGTGTTATGTGCTATGACTCTATGATGATTTATACCAGGCTCAGCGTGTTGGATCGCAGGGTATGATACTATACCTGCCTGGTGGCACTAGGTTCAGTGTGTTGGATCGCAGGGTATCGATCTTCGGATCAGATATCTGCCTAGTGTTATGTACTTGGTTGGATGCCGGCTGGAGGTCATTTATTGATGATGATTGGATCTAGAGGATAATGGTCAAAGGGAATTGGGCCCGGTAATAACACACTATATAAGGAACTGACATTTCTTTATAGTTTTTATTTGGCATTACCTTATATATATAACATCTGGTATGGTTTTATCTTTATACATATGATTGATCTTCACTGCTCATGGTATTTTGATATCTCTTTTTCATACTTGGTTAGTTGTTATGATTTATCTACTGAGATGTGTGAAATCTCATTTAGTGCTTACATCATAGGTCATGAAACCACTGCACCGAGAGATGGGAATGGTGCTGCTACAGAAGAGCCATTTTTAAGAGATGTGTGAGAGAGGAAAAGTTTTGGTGTGATTAAATGTTTAAAACATGCCTTTATAAATATATTTTGGATTTTCAGAGTTGGTGTTTGTCTTATCATCGGGTCCCCACCTTGGGTTTTGTTCCTTATCCTCACTTAGATGCTGTATTTGGCGACTCTGATGTTAAGTTTGTTATGTAGTGGTACTTGTTTAGGTGGGGGATTGACACAAAAAGTATCGGCCCTTTTTTAGGAAGCGGCCAATGCGGCAAACGGGGAATTGAAGGCCGGCGCGCACGGAGTGGGAGACGGGCTTTTCCTTGGGCCCACCGCCTTTACTCCCTGCTGCTCCATTCTTGGTCTTTCCGGTGGTGTCCATCTCGTGTTGTTTGCCCTGTTGTTTCTTAAGAAGGGTAAATGGCTATCGGAAGCTAGGAGAGAACCATACCGATGAGGTGCTTCCACTTTACCCCATTCTTTATTCTTGTGGAATGAGATTTCGTGTCGAGGATCGGCGACTTTGTCCTTAGATTCTAGTGTTTTAGACGGTTGTGATTATCAGAATCGGGCAATTCGTGGCCTCTGTCTTTTTCCTAAAACAGTCCAACCAGCCCTTAACCATGTAGGATATTTGTTGGCTTCATATTAGCTACTAATGATATAAAAGTTAATTTAATCAATAAATCACAGTTGTACCATAATAATTTGCACATCTATTTTAAAAATAGAAATAATTTATGAAATTAAGACCAAAAATTATAAAACAAAATTCCTATGCTTAATGATTATTAATGATAAAAGGATGAAATTTATTAATTTTTTAGAAAAAAATTAAAGATAATATTCAGATTTAAGTCTTGGAGATTTGACAAAATATGGTTGTTTTTATTTGAGTTATAACTCATCAATAAAGTGTAACAAAAAAGTATATGCTAGTTAATAAATGTTATTTTAGCAAGTGGATTGGCGTTATACTCATTATCATGCAAGATAATCCATTAGTGCAAGTTTTATAATGTGTCAATTAATTCTTATAAAAGAGTTCATTTGAATTTGTCAAAAATTTAGATTTAAATTTATGTTTTAAAAAAGCACAAATTTTAATAATTCATATTCTCGATTATTGGTTAACTTCAATATATTCATGTTTATTTAATAGACGATTTTATTCCAAACATATGTGCTCTTTTGGAAAAAATTTTATTTTGAAGTTTATAAGGTTACACTTATATATGTCTACTAAAGAAACTCCTAAATTGGAGAACTTTTTCCAAATTTATTTTTATTGCTCTCGATCTTCGACCACATTAAAGGCCACAGTCTCGAACATGAGGAAATTCCATAAATTTTCATTACCAAATGAGAGAATTCTCTTCCAAAATTTTGATGTTTTTATTATAAAAAAACATAAGAAAAGTTTATAAATTTCTAAAGCACAAATTGACAAAAACTCTTCCAATTTTGAGATATATAACCCCCAAAATATTGTAGTTTGATAATTGTGTTATCTTATTAATGTGGGAAATCCATAAACATTGATTTGTGTCGACAAAATTAGTTGAACATTACATAATCTATATAAAAAATGATAGTACACATAGTGAAATAGCCAAACTAGGGGCTATTATGTTGAAAATGTGATGCATGACTAATAAAATTGAGATGTTTGAAGAATGTTAAGTATTGACTATGAATGATGTTCATATGGTGTAATACCTATATTAGATAACTTTGTTCTTATATTGTGGTATAGATTCATGAAACTAATCCATTTCCAAGATCACAAAGTCTAGATCACAAGGTAAGTTCATACATTTCAAGTACACATTCAAGCGAGTTTTTTCCAAGTTTGAGAAGTATAGATCACAAACTCAAATTGTTTAGAAGGTTGGCCTCAATCTTGTTGGAAGCTCATAGTTTCTTAAAACTCTATTTGGAGAATTAATTCAAAATTTAAAATTTATAACTTAAAAATTCAACGTTTAAAAGGTAGCATATGTTTTGATCATGATGGAAATCAAGATCATTAATTGAAAACTCTGTGTTACAAATTATGATATATAACAGCTCAAAAGCTATGTTTATTTGAAGGTGTCGTAATGTTAATCTTGATGGGTGTTCACAAACACCCAAAATCAATATGAATTTTTTTTTTCCAAATTTTTAATGTTTGATTTGCAATATCTTATTGTAAATGTTACATAACTTTGATCGTTAAGAATTTCATTGGACTTATATCTTAAATAAAGAAATTTGATAAAAATTTGTGATACATACAACTCACAAAAAAAAAAATTATTTTTTTACAGCTAGCATTCAATCTCTCCAGATTGGGCTGGGCGGCAGAAGAAAAGGTAAAGCATCGGAGGATGTTGTGCATTTTAAGGAAAGTTGTGGAATCTTGCAAGAGCGTCGAGACAAAATATAAGCTAACAAAAACGATAAACGGGTATTTATGCACGCGTTAAAACTTCTAAATAACAGTAAAGAAGCAATCTCAAAAAATAGCGTAGCGGCCATGAAACGATACAAAGAAATATGGTCTTCAATTAGTAACGTTCAAAGCACACAACTCTCTGTATTAAATAACAAGAGCGAGTTCAAAAGAAATTACATACAGGAAAGCTACAGGCAGCGTGGAAGAGAGAGTTAACCAGAGGAGGAAATCAGAACGAATCACACCCCATCATGCGATATATTTGCACTCTCCGTAGCCTAACAAACAAGGATCAAATCAACTAATTTGTCAGAAAATTTTACAAATAAAACAAAGAATGCAAAAAAAAAAAACAAAAAAAGAAATGTCAATAACTTACTTGGATTCGCCGTCGTAACCACACCGGTCTTATCGAAGTCGCAATCGAAGTCGTGGCGGCCGGCGAACTGGAAATACGCATTCATGGCGTAGTTGGCATGTGCCCGCACCGTGTTCGGCAGAAAGCACGCCCCGCCCGCTTGAATCGGTCCGCAGTCTATGCCTGATGTGCTGCACGCGTAGTCGATATTTGCCTGCAGCGACTCATCGCTCGCCCCTCCCTTCGCCACGCACCACTTGAACGCCGAGATTGGCGCTGGCATTGGACCGCCTCCCTGCACCGAATAACAACTTAATTAGCCAACCGACCCACAAGACCGTGTCGAAATCCGACTTGTCGTTTGGTTTGAAACTTGGAAAAGGTGACCAAAACGCCCACGATGGTGCGTAAAAGCCGCTCCACGGGGCATCCTAGTCGATGGCATGCCGTAATAAACCAAGAAAAGAAGGGACGATGAGTTGCGGGCCTGACTAACCTGACTGCCCCCTCGTAGGACGCCGGCGTTGTACACCGGCGTGAAATCGGGCCGGAAGAGGCCGAAGTTCCGCTCGGCCGTGGGGCCGGGCTTGAGGTTCTCATTGAAGAGGGAGAAGACGTAGGTCTCGAAGGTTCGATTCGGCATCAGCGGAGTACCATTGCCGGAGGTGACGTGACGGATGAGGTTACCGTTGTACGACTCTGCATCCTCGATGTTGACGCCGAGCTGGCCGGGGTCGCCGGCGGAAGGCCAGCCGGACTCACCGATGGTGATCGCAACGTCGCCGTAGCCGAGGCGGTTCATAGCGGTGAAGACGGCGTCCATCTGGGCGTCGAACATATTCGTGTAGTTGATTCGGGTCACCGGGTCGAAGAAACCCGGATTGGGCTTGAAGAGGGCGTAATCGAGAGTACGATTCGTGTAGCCGAAGTAGGGATAGGGATTGACGACGAAGGGGTTTTTAGATCGGCGGAGGAAGTCGAGCATGGGGGCAAAGATGACGCGGTCGTAGCCGCGGCGGAAGCGACCCGAGGATGGGGGATCGGACGAGGAGAGAATGCCGAGCGAGTGAGGGGTTGAGACGCGGATGTGAGGGAAACCAGCGGCGGAGAGTGCGGAGGAGAGGGATCGGAGGGCGGGGACGATGTGAGCGATGAGGTTGCGATCCGCTGTGGCTAGGATCTCGTTGCCGACAGAAACGAGAGAGATGTTTGTTGCGGGGTAGAAGGGGGCGACATTGGAGGCGACCCAGACGCGGGCGCCAGGGAGGCGAGCCAGTGAGGGGATGTCGCCGTTGGCGGCCGTAATAATTACGGAGATTCCGGTATTGGCGAAGGCGCGGATCATGTCCTGGTTGCAGTCGAAGAGCTTCACGCGGTCGATGTAAGTGCGGTCTCTGAGGAAGGCAGCCACTTGGGATGGTGGGGGGAGGTTGTCGGCGAGGGCACCGTAGTTGACACCGATGGAGAGCACAGTCGCGGAGGAGGCAAACAAGAGAAGGAGGACAAGGACGGACACATGCGTGGGCGGTAGGGCTTCGGCCATGGCTTCTGCTGAAATGGAAGAGGAGTACAATCACATGTATAGGAAAGTTTAGGTAATGGAATTGAGCTTAAAAAGCATCGCCATGGCTGAAACCAGGATGAACGTTCAGATTCTTTTCTTTTAGTTAATCTCTACTATCATGCCAAATTCAGTCATTTAAAGAAAACCAAAAGGCGCTTTCAAAACTGTTTTTTATTTTAATTTTGAAAAATATTAATAATTTATCAAATACGTATATTACTTATTAGCTTTTTCACATGAATATAACTTTAAAAGATATATTTTAAAACATTATTTCAATTTTTTAATAGTAATAATTACTATTTAATAGACCCTAAGTTACATATATATTATAAATTTCAAACATTTATTAATCATTTATTATTAAACTAATTCAATGTTGAACCAAGTTGCATAATCGATTTAAACACAATAAATCTAAAAACCCAACAAATCTAATAATGATCAATACTTACTAAATTATTTCAATCATGAATTAGTCTATTCAACTTATCAAAGTATGATCAGTTTTAAAAATTAAAATTAAATATAATTTTTTAAATAAGTCAAAACACAAATAAGTATTTGTTTTTTTTATAAAAGCATCATTTCACAATATATGTTACAAAAATTTCATATTCAAACTCAAAACATTATGATATAAAAAATTCACTCTATAACTTATACTACAAAATACCTTTATGCATGTTCACCTTCACGTCTCAACTTTAATTCAACCATCCATATGCTCCTCATAAGGTGTCCTTTTCCTACTTGAAAAATACTAAGAAAATAATCATGCAATAAATCTACAATACATAATGTATGAATCTTATCAATATGACATCAAGAGCAATGCAATTTAGTGTTAACTTTATTTAAAAAGAAAGAATGCAATTATAAGTATACACAAAATATAACAATTCAAATATTTAATTATAAAATACTTAAGTACTTATGTATTTTATTTTGGTATTTATTGTGCATACAATTAATTTTGAAAATTAATGAGTTTTAGACATCTTGAAATGCATATTATGGTGTCAATAGTAACATTTGTATTTTGAGCATAACATTGAGAAAAACTTAATGCAAAGAATTTATTAATTTATTATTTGTAATTCTTTGAAAATTATTTAGTTTAGTTTTTAAAAATTAATGAAAAATAGAATAATTATTAGAATTAAAAAAAATTAAATCATTTTATTAGTAAAAGGGATTATAAAATCCATGCCGAAGTCTCGATCCCTTTACTTTCAAAGTGTTGCAAGAGTTTTTGGCGCAAAGAATGAAGAAGAGAACTCTAGAGAGGGAAGGATCAATGATAAAAGGAAAATCTTAACAAGCTATAACAAATCAAAAAAGAATCTTGAAGTATTGATAACTATGGAATCTCATAAAGTTAAAAAGAAAGTAGTTGGGAGGTTGTTGATTTCAATTCATACCCAAGATTAAGTTAACATATGTTTTCACATAGGATTTTCCTTTTTTAAGATTCTTGTGTGTTATATTATGAGATATCTGATTATTGATTTACATTGGGATGATATTTAGATAGAATTGGATAAGTAATAATTATCAATTTATATCTTGCATATTATACCTAAGGGTTGAATGTCACATATGTTAGGCCTAAAGAACTGCATGTGTCCATGGATGGTAAACCAAATGCTATGTTTAGGACCAACCTTTTCCAAGAGAAACAAACAATGTAATATTTTTCAAACATTTATATGTTTAGGCCATGGACTAAGTAGCTGTTGGAGCCTAGTATTTATTTTGAACTCACATAATATATCTTATAAAAAATATATCATACATTGAGACTAAAAGACTATAAATTTAACCTCAAATATGGGATAACATTTCTTGTTTTTCTTCTTCTTCTACTACTACTATTGCTACTTCTTTTTCTTCTTATGTAAATCATCGACGTAAGCTCAATAACCAAACTACTTATGTAAATCATTGCAAGTCTCTATCATATTGCATACTTGGTCAATATCATTATAATAAATAAATAATACAAATAAAATATATTAAGATATCGATGCATATAAAGTAACTTTTTAAAAAAAGTTCTTTTATATCATATTTTTTATTTTTCCACTTTATTAGTTTTTTTTTATTTTTAGTTAAAAAATATTTAGAATTTAATAAATAGGCTGCAAATGATAATTACATTTCTCATAATTAAGGTTGTATCATTCTAAACTTTTCCTTCTTTTGTTACACCATTTTTGCATCCTTTTAAACTTTCTTTTTATTTTGATTACACCTTCCATGAGTTATATTGCCTATTTAAAATCCCTATATACACCAATTCTATTTTTCATAATGATGATCTTAACCTCTTTCAAAAACCTTTCTTACAATTATAAACTTCATCTTTTTTTCTCCTTTAAATTCATTTTCTATATATATCTAATTATTTTCAAATTTTATATATCATCTCACATGCTAATTGATATACCAACAAGAATTTTGTGCTCAATGTGTACCACAATAATAAGAAGGATAAATAAATATTTAACGTATGAGTAATAGCATATTATTTCATCATACAAAAAGTAAAATTATATTCACAATATTACATTAAAGATCATCAAAATAAAATTTTATAATATATTGAATCTAGCTTTTAAGGCTCTTAATTTACAAGCATTAAACATCAAATAAATACATTATAAGTTTCAAAGTCATTTACCTCAAAATCGATGCGTGATCACACCTAAATTTGAATTGTTATGAAAAAGAACTCCTATGAGCTCCACTAAAACATTTCTTAAACCAAGTTTTATAAAAAAACTTAAATGTTAGTTGCACTAAAGTAAATAGATCATACATGCCTAGGTCTAATCAGTTGATGTAATAGCTCAATTTTATGACAATAAATACATGATCTCTAAAAAATTGATAAATAAAAAATCCCAAAGTTATGTTCTTATCTCCCTATATTTTCTTTAAAAATCTCATGATGTGCATTGTGACGACTTATAATGTTTAAGATAAAAGAAATAACTAAGACAATTAAAATAAACTCGATATCAACATCTATGTACAAGCCATGCAAATCATTACAAGTTTAAGACAATCACATTCAATAAGTATAAAATATTATGATAAACAAGTATAAAGCAATAAAATAGTATAAGAAACCAAATCGCATCTAAATATTTTGTGATAATGTAATTTTTTTTTTCTTTATCTCATTTGTTAACTTATTTATTTCTTTAATCCATGCAATTCTATTTTTTCTTTTGAAATTATAGCTTTCATTATTTGAAAAAAACCAATCAATATTTTTACCCAATTTAATGAATCACAACTTTATTGATGCTTTACCCATTAGTGTAACACTTAATTAGTTGCTGAGTATGATTGAAGAACCAGTAGAACATCCGAAGTATGAGGGTTAAGTTTGTTTGAGAAAGGTAAAATGTCCAAAAGAATATTCAAAATATAAGGGTTAGGAGGATGAATAAAGTTCCACATAAGCTACAGGTGAGAAGATCCTAAATCGTATAAGTAAAATCATAAATTTTAGAATAATAAGACATCTTTTGAAGATAACTTGCGCTTAAATCTCATAATTTGAGCTAACCGACTAAGAAAACATCCCTTGAAGAATGATTAAACCCAAATAATTTGATATATTACCTTAATAAGAAAGGTTGAGATGTTACAATTAGGATCTATGCTTATTTTAACTTAGCTAAGGCATTCCTTCAAAACTCTATTGAGGTTATATTTATTTACTTATTATGATTCACAAATATTTTAACTTAATTATGGTGGTTTATTTATGGCTTTATCATATATACCACTTTTGCCCTTGAGATTCACAAATATTTTTAATTTAGTTAATAATTTCTTTATAACTCTGTTAATTTTACCCATTATGAACATTTTATGAATTTATAACACGTCATTATCAGATCTATCTAAGACCTTTGCTAAAATTAAATATCTTAACCATTTCAAATGGGCTTATATTTTTTTTCTTTAAATGATTTTTATGTCAATCTATTCTTACCATTATCCAAATTCACAATTAATTTAAACATTTTCAATAGTTAAACTTAACTATACCAAAATCTTTGTGTTTGTATGACATTTAAAAACAAACTATCAATAACCAAAACCAGCATTCACTAAGTCATAACATAACATGATTATAAGAAAATAAATTAAGCATGTGATTTTCCAAAATCATAGTTAATTATACGAAGCATTAGCTATATATATATCTACAAATTTATCAATACAACAAGCAACATCATGCTCCAATATGATGAGGGCATTCTATCATCCATTTAAATCATTTTCTCTTAATCTGGGTTCTAATTAAAGCTATTCATACATCAAGCATAGGCATAAAGTGTATAAAGCATAACCAATTTTATCTGATTTTGTGTTATACCTTAAAATTTCTTTTATTTTTTAAAGGTTTTCTCGAGCTCAATTCCTCTCATCTTTCTCTTTTCTTTGATGAGAAGTACAACGAATTTTTCTCAAACTATGTAGCTTTCTTAGCTACACCTTCTTCTCTCTCTATCACACACACACGCACATTCCCTCTCCCTCTTTTTCTCTCTCTCTCTATCCCTCCTTCAATTGCACCATAAATGCTCCCCAATTTTCTAAAAATTTTCCTAAATGACCACCAAAATCCTCTTTTATAACTTTCCATGACTCCTCTCCTTCCTTTTTACTTTTTGTCCCTAAGAACTATTGGCATTCATGTAGTTAGCTCATTGTGAGCCAAGCATTATTATTTCAAGTATTGGTGATTGAGCTCTAGTACTCATTTGTGCATCTTCAAGTTGCTTTTCTATGGTTTAGGTTTACGAAATTAAGAAAAATATAATTTAATTAAATTTTCATTTAATCAAACTTAGATAAATACAATATTTCTTAAATTTTCATAAACCTTATTAGGCAATTTAATATAATTCTTATAAAAAGGTTCTACCCATCATCTAATTTTTGTATTTTTTTTTTTGATGTTATTTAGTATTTTTAATAATTTTTTAAATCTGAAATACTCAAAACCATTATTTAATTTTTTTTAAATTCTCTTCCGCCTTCAATTTAATGGTCTTCACAATTCTTTGTTATATTGAGAAAATTTTATTGATAATCTTATAATTGTGAAGACCATTAAATTAGTTCTTTATTATTCTACTATCTCTTACATATTGCTCAGGTAATGTAGTAGTATCCCCATTCACATAGTGTATAGAATGCCTTTGGTTAAGCCACTCCAAATGATTTGATGAGCAATAAGCTCCATTTCAATAATATCACGGTGACAATTGAGTTGATTGCAGTCATTGAAAGGAAACCAAGAAATCTCCTGGTCCTGTTGTTAAGAAAAGTGAATTACTATTCTCATTAATAGCATTTAACCAGCCAGCTAACCATATGCTTTGACCCACATTAATACCATCTTTTGCATTATCTTTGCCTGGTGTCTAACACGTTTAAAGTGTATTTGCTGATTACTAAATTGGTTGACTTTAACTTTATGTCTATTGAGATGTAAGATTGTTGATAAATCTAAGCTACCATGAATGCTAAACTGCAATTGAAGAATAAATAGTTGGTTTTTATGTGCATTTCTCCTGTTCTACTCTTCTAATGCATGTCACATTACAATAAAGATCTGAACCATTAACCAGCTGACATATTATTGCATCAAATCAGGTTCTATTGAGCTCTTGGCTTCATATCTACAAAAATAAACTGCGAGATTAGGGGCTTACAAGTTCAGTTTTTTATCCTTCAATATATTTTTCATAGAATTTTTTCTTTATCAATTGTTTCAGAAGATAGCAGCTGACAACAGACATTATCTTGTTCCTTTCCAGATTAACCTTGAGTCAGTCGAGGAAATCACGTCTGGAGTCGGGCATTCTATTCGGGTGATGCACTTCTTCTTGACCTTAATGAAGTTAGTTATTTCAGCATGTCAATCTTTGATGTTTCATCCTCTTTGAAAATACGGACAGCATTTCTTCTTTTGTACTTCGGGTTGTCTTGTTGATCAGAAATTTTATAAGTCATCTTCTAAACATAATAGATTGCATTTCTCACCACTGGCCATTTTATTGGTTGTTTCAGTATTATCCCTTAACGATTTTTTATTTTTATTTTTTATTTTTGAACTTTGAAAAGAGGAAATGCAACTTCAAAAAAACTTGGATTTGTTTGCCGGGTGCATTTCTTTAATCCAGCAGAGAATAATGTTTGATATAGTTATGCTTATCATAAATATTCAAGCCATTGAGCTCTTAGTAATGTCTGATGGTAATACTGTAGAGAAACAGATGTTGGAGAACAGGTTTCAACAAAAAATGATGAGGGTGATAAAACAAATTGAAACATATTGTTTGTAAGAGAATGAATGCAATGTGTCAATGATTTCCAGGGATCGAAGAAGAAAACAACCTAAACCAAGATTAGACTGGTTTTGGCCTGATCAAAACTTTCGAAAACTAATGTTAGATCAGTCCTTATAGTAGTGGTCTCTTGGAGATCATTAAAATTTGAAGAAATTGGAGATTTTGCTATACTTAAGACTCATACTCACTGATGAATATTTTGATACAAAATATTAAAAAAAGTATGTTTGGATGGATCTCATGACTTTGGTTGATTAATTCCTACATAAAATGAATCATGAAGCCAAGGTTTTATGCAATGTCTTAAAGTAAGAAAAAAATAATGATTTTATTAATGAAAAAATTTTAATTGTTTCTTGTAATGCTAAGAATTTGCTATATTGAATGATCTTAAAAAAATTCCACATTTGTAATGTGTTTTTAATTTATTTGGAAATAGAAGCTTTTCGAAATGCTTTCCTTATGCACTTAATCAAGGAAGCCGTTCAAGCAGTTTTTCATATTATCATTTTTTTAGTTGCTTCGCTGTGGGATATTTGGATAATAGTGACATCATAATTTGAGTCACCAAGGTAAAAAGATTGTCATCATTGCTTGATTTATAGAGCTTTGAAAATTTAATTTGGTAAAAAACAATTCTGCATGATAATTTACATTATCATTGTTGGGCTTAATGATGTAAACAAATGTAAATGGCTTCAAAATAACAATTTATTATAGAACCTCCGAAAGTTACAATCATAATGGATGAATTGTGTAAGACAAAATCAGTTTAGATTAATAAGATAGCTCGAAATGCTAAAGTTTAGCTATAATTTGTTAAGCTCATGTAAGAAAGGGACTTTATTTTTGAATCTTTTGAGTCTTAGTTGCAATATCCAACATTAGTGAGGGAACAAATAAGGGCTTCATCAAACTAGGCATTAGATAAGCAATCTCTTAAGGATGTTCAAAGAATTAAATTAATAGATATATAGCCACACATAACGTTGAATTATATAATGAATGATTACATCATTTTTAAAAAATCTTAATGGCAAAGAAGTCTAGTTTCCTTTGTGTCTGAATTAGATGCTTCACACAACAAATTTAGATAACAATTGATTATCAATAACTCAAAAATTTAGGTGATAAGGTACAGGATCAGGTTAGGATTTTTGTGCTACTCCAATATAAGTAGAAAGGGTTCGCCAATGTTGTAAGAAATTGTTTAAGAGAAAACAAAGAAAAGGTTAGGAAAAACTAAAGAAACTAATGAGTTCCCACATAAGCAACCAAGGCATTAAAATTGTAGATCAATTGACTCACATTGAAGGGCATCTTTATTTGTAATATACATAGAACATCGAATACATTCTAAATGAAGAAGTTAAAACACCTAGTTAGAATTAAAAATAATAGTCTTGCTTGCTTTAATGGAACCAATATGTCATAGAAAAAAATGCCTCAACTAACAATGAAGCTCAATTTTGGCAACCACACATTCAGTAAATCTAACAAGACTTGTGCATTTTGGAAGAGTGATTTGAATTATCAAATATTTAATGATCAAGAAAAACAAATCTATTTCCAAATAAATAAGTCACTATAGAGTAAATTTTTGAATTGCATCTTCATTTATGCTAAGTGCTAATGTATAGTGAAGGGTACTATAGAAGAATCTTATTGATGTTGTAGAGATTATGATCATTTTGTACCTTATAATAGTTGATTTTAATGGAGTTACATTTATTACAAGAGTTATTCTTCATCATAGGGTGAAAGAATGCATGAATTGTTAAATCAAATTAGTTAATGAAGTGCAAAGGAACTCCTTTTTCTAAGTCCCACAACCATCTTGAGTGGTAAAGAGAAGAGTAGAGGGATTTGGAAAATGTTGTAAGATTATCTATTAATCAAAAATAGGATGTGGTGATGCCTCATCATCTCTTCTTTCCATAAATGAATAAGCCACAACTCTAAGACAATTTAGATTTCGAAAGAAGTCTCTAAAGCAACAAATATTCTTGCAAATTAACAAACAATATTGGGCATTGACCTTCTCCCATGCTTTTAAACTAAAAATATTGATGGTTTTTCTCAATGAATTTAATAAACCAAAGTTTGGCTTTATTTTTGACACAATCTAATCATCCAAATACCTAGTAAAAGGCAAGAGAAAGCTATTTAAAATTTTCAAATATGATGTGATATTGTACAAGCTAAACAAGCTTGAAGATTTCCTAAAGTAAGTGATTGTTAACGAGGAAATATATTAGTAACAAAGTGTAGGAATTACATGGCTTGAAGGATGTGATAAAAAAAGATTCATACATCCAATGGAAATGATAGAAGAGAAAAATTAAAAATGAATTAGGTAAAAGACTACACAATAATTTCATATACCAAAAGGCAAAATGCATGGTTTTGTAGTTTAAAACATCTAGTAATTGTTATCAACTGTTACCATTACAAACAATGATAAGCTCTTAAATTTTACTTCTAGTTTGATCATAGAGGAACAAAACTGGTGGTTGATGATGGGGATCATAATGAACGAAATTAGAAGGGGCTACAATTTTAAATGGACCAACAAAATGCTCCTTGATAAGAAGGATAAAATTGATAATTATTCACTAGCTATTAGTCAATCACAACAAAGAAACAAATTCCCTAAATTGTTGGTAGCAGGGTTTAAAATTTTCTTGAAATTCTTATCTCTGTAGGAAAAAGTAGAATTTGTTATTGGAAAAGAAATTGTAAACAATATTCTGTTGGCTTACGAATTAATTGTTTTGCTGTATAAAAAAGTGTCTATGTTGTCAAATTGAATCTTAAAAGTGCTTTTGATTTTCTTTGTTTTGTTCTTATATGTTGTTCTTACAAGATTATACTTTATGAAGAAATTCAATAAAATGATTGAAGACATATTAGACAACTGTTGGATTTCAATAATAAGAATGGTATGCCTAATGGTTTCTTCATTGCATGAAGGGGCTCAAATAAGGAAATCTTATCTTGCAACTATTATTCATTTTAATAATGCAAGTCTTAAATTAAGAATTGAACAAACTCATTAATTGTGGTAAAGTAGTGCATTAAACTCAACGCAAAGGATGTCTTATTGTTATGCATCTAGGATTTGTAGATATCATCGTAATCTACCATAGAGGTGACCTAAAAACTGTGCAAATTATACATACATTGCTTAACACGTTTTGAGAAGTAGTTGGTGCCCAATTTAATCATCACAAAAGTGTTTTGTTTACTAAAAGAGAAATATTAAGGATTTTGATTAAAAACACACTAAACAATGCAATACAAAAGGCACCTACAATTGGACTCAAAATTGTAAATGGAAACTTTGTATGTAGTTAGTCCCGAGAACAATCAAGAGCAAAAACATATTCACAAATCACGAAAAGAGATATATTATAAAAAATATTTGATGCAAAACTCCTTTCCTATGTGGATTATACAAAAATTATCCTTACATTTCTTAACAAATTAAGGATTTTTAACTTTTAGCCAGCCTCTAAATGTCCTTAAAACCTGAAAGGGGATTAATATTATCATCTATTTGTCCATTGCAGAAAGGCAAAAACAGTTTGGCTTGCCTTTACTATTGCTCTTAAAATTTAGCAAAAAAATACAAATAGCATAATTATGCTATTACACAATTTTGAAAATAAAGGTGAAAACCACTTCATTAAAAGAGAATTTATTACAATTCTATCACTTAAGAGATGTTAGAACATATAAAAATTATTGAATTGAAAAATGGATGAAGAAGTTAATTAGTAGGTGATGACAATTATATATAACACCATGATTATCATCTTCATCTTTACAATTACTTCACTCATACAATTTTAGGAAGACCTTGTTATATCCGGTAAAATATTATATGTTTAATCTTCAATGATTCAATTGTGGCTTGGATGATTTCAGATCGATAGTAGGATGAGCCAGGAGCTCAATTAGAGGCTATTGGAATTTCTGAAATTTTCTGGGGATTTTTCGGAGCACCGAGATTTTTTAAAAAACGGAATTTGGGTTTTTTACGCGCGTGAACCGGACTGGAGCGGTTCAGCGAAGGCGGGGCGGTTCGCCGAGGTGCGTTTGCGCGTGCGTTTAGATAAGCCGCGGATAAGCGGATCAGACGGACGAGATCAGCGGTGGAGATTAACCGGCTGATCGAGTGTTAAGCGGCGTTTTTAGAAGGTCAACCGGCGCTTAATGGGTCTTAACGGGTTATTACCGGTTTAAGCTGGGTATTTAACCTGATTTGTTCGGCTGTTAGGGTTTCGAACGGCGGCTAGAGGCGAGGTGTTCGCGGCGAACGGCGGTAAATTCCGGCAGCCTTTCAAGGGGCTTTTGGTAACCGGAGGTTCACGGGACAGAGACGAGCATTTTGGTACCGGTTTCGTTTGGCGAGGAGCTGCGGTTGATCGCGTGCGAGCTTCACCGTCGCCGGCGACGAGTAAAGGTAGGAAATTCAGTTTTAAATTAGTTAATTAGTAGAAATTAAAAGCATGGAATATTTTGCTTAATGAACACAAACATGTGGATGAAAAATCGGACTTAGTTGAATGCTAATCTGCGTCTTTTACAATTTTTGGATTTCTGGAAAATTTCCCAATTCGCCGAAAAATTTAGTTAATGTTTAGGAGCATGTTAGGGATTTGTATTATCAGTTTGCCATTGAATTAGTTAATTAATTGTTGGATTAATCTTACGGCAATGGCGTACGGGCGAACTCCTTCGGCGGAAATTTTAAATTAGTGGCATTATTGAAACATTAGGATAGTACGAACATCGAATTTTGTTTCTCCTTGTTCGCGTTCGCCGGAAATCGACGGAAGGAATTGGATTGGTCGGCGATTGCGTCAGTTAGGGTTCGCGGGCGTCGGACCGAGGAAGGAGAAGGGTTTAGATTAATTACGAGTTTATTTAAGTAATTAATGGTATTATATAATATTTATTAGTAATTATATTTATTTAAGCATCGACCGATTAATGGATTATTAAGAAATTGGTTCGGCGGTGTCGCGGTTCAGCGCGAGGTTTCCGAACCGGAAGCGAAAACCGGTTCAGCGGGATTCGGCGCGGACGAACGGCGCAGAGAAAATTTAATTCGGAAATTAATCCGAATTTTTGGAAAAAGGATATATGTGGAAATTTAAATTTTATTAATTTTCGGAAAAAGGATATATGTGGAAATTTAAATTTTATTCGGAAATTTATTCCGAATTTCGGAAAATGGATAAAGGGCGGAAATTGATTTTTTTTAATTTAAAAATTTCCTGAAGTGAGAAAAAGGTGATTGTTAGAAATCACGTAGCCAAGTTGAAATTGAATGTTGGAAATTACCCATAAATTCAGTGTAGCTGGATTAGTTGGAAGGAAGTGTGACACTTGGGTGCTACCAAAATAGTCAGAATTTTGGTACAGTTTGTGTTGCTTGGATGGCAATGACATGGATTGAGTCAGTTTACTCAGTGTTGGCATATTTCATGGATTGGCGTATTGGACCGGACTACTATAAGCCCTATATGATGTTTTAGGATAGTTGTGGTAGGTAACTGTGCGGTACAGACTTAGCTTCCACAGTATACATGTGGACTGATATACGCCTTGTTGTATCTGGACACATGTTGCCGAATCTTGGAGTTAGAGCTTGGCAATGACTGTAGGGGCGTGATGTAACAGCCCTAGTTTTCTCTTATTTGTATTTTTATATGCTTAAATGAAAGAGCTTTGTGAGACGAATCCAACGATGTTAAATTTGTAATTTTCGGAGCTCTAATGAATAAATTATGAATTTTTGAAGATTTGGGATAAATTTGTAACATTGAGGATAGATTTGTAATTTTTAAATGTCGGTTTAGTTCAAATCCGATTGGCGGAGGGTATATTTGCAAATATAAAATTTAGAGGGGGTTTTCTGCAAACATGCGTTTCACGAACGTCCCTTTAGTCGGTTTCGGCCACGGCTATAAAAGCCGATTTTTGAGCGTTTGAAACAGCCGACTTTGTGCGTTTGAAACGCTTTTCTGCAAACACGGCGGCGAGGCACGGCGGTGAGGAATTTTCGTGATTTTCGGCACGCGACGACGACGGTCAACGAAGGTTAGAATTTTGTTTGCTTTGTTGTTTTTATAAGCTTTTTTGGAAGCGGCGGTCAGTTGGCCGACGAGAGACGCAAGAAATTTCTAGGTTCGCCGGACGCGAGAGAGAGAGAGAGAGAGGTGGCGGCGTGAACCGGTCCAGGCTTTGGACCGGGTTACGCTGCTGAACCGGATGCCAAGCGCGCGCGATCCAGCATGCCGAGCACGCCCGGTCCAGCGCCGAGAGCACGCGCGGTCCAGCACCGAGCGGGCGGTCCGGCGACGGCGTAAGAAATTTGGGAATTTAGAAAGCTGTTTGGAAAAGCTTTTAGAAAGTTTTTCTGCGCGGGCGGTTCAGCGACGGGCGCGGGCGGTCCAGCGCAGACCGTGGCCGGTCCAGCATCTTTTGGGATTATTTTGGGGTGTGTTTGGGAAAGCTTTTAGAAAGCAATTTTTGACTAATAAGCATATTTAAATTAATTATTTGTGTATTTTACGGGCTTGTAGGACATCAAGAAGAAGCAGAAGTGAGTAAGACAGTTGGTACAACAAATTCAGGTAGATAAATTCGTAACCTGTGATATAGCACAATAGTATTTATTTATATTTCGATACATGGTTTCTTATGGGCTGCATTACAGTTTTTCTTTACATGACTTTTATCTCATGGCTTGATATATGTTTTATGGTGTTATTTTCTGATTGAACTGAAAGCATAAAAGATGACAAAAAGGAAATTGAAACAAAAAGCATAATATGAGATAAAATATAATTGGTTGGACATATTGATATGGTTTTGGCATATTTATCACATGTGTGACATGGTTGGAGAATAAAAATGAAAATTGGATTCCTGGAGACATTATCCTCACCACTAGGCCTAGCGGATGAGATCGCAGGGTATCGATCTTCGGATCAGATATCTGCCTAGTGTGTATGTGTACCATGACCTCCGTATATATTGATGACACCAGGCCTAGCGGATGTGATCGCAGGGTATCAGTACTATACCTGCCTGGTGGCACTAGGCCTAGCGGATGAGATCGCAGGGTATCGGTCTTCGGATCAGATATCTGCCTAGTGTTATGAACTGGATGGATGCCGGCTGGAGGGTCATTTGATATGATGATTGGATCCAGAGGATGATGATTCAAAGGGAATCGGGCCCAGTAAGTATATAACATATAAAATAATGGAAATTTGGTATACATGTTTATCTGGTTTACTTTTGATACTGCATGAAATTTGATATGAAGGTATTCATATGGTTTATTTTCACCGCTTATGAGATGGATTTTGTTTTATCATGTTTCACGGTTTGTCTTTTATATCTGGAGATTTATTTTACTTGGTTACATAATGGATTTATCTGCTGAGATATATATGTCTCATTAGTGCTTCATCACAGGTCATGTATCCACTACACCGAGAGCTGGGGATTATAATGGTACAGGAGAGGACTATACTCCTGACATGTGAGAGGGGATAGATTTTTGGTGGGAGTGGATTTGGTTTCATTTTGGTACTTTTTGGTACTTCAGTTTTGTGGTTTATTGTATATATATACAGTTTAATATACACATGCTTTCATTTCAGCTCCATGGTTTGGATTTGGTTAAAATGTTTTAAAAATATATGGGATTGGTTAGAGGGTTAGAATTGTCTCACCGTCGGGTCCCCACCTAGGCATGGTTTGTCCTCACTCGAGATTATTTCTTATGCAGCATCCTTAATTTACTGTAGTTGGTAAGGTGGGGTGCCTGACAAGGTGGTATCAGAGCCTTGGTTCATGATTAGGTGGAAAATGTGAGTGAGGACACTTACACAGCACATGCATTGTAGTCTTATATGTACTTTTAGCTTCTATTTCCGCTATAAATTTCTATATGCCTTCCTGGTTTTATAGGATTGTAGTATAATCAGGCCAAGGAGAGATCTGAGTCAGGAAACATGGATAAGGGCAACGGTAAATAGCAGCAAGGGGACACACAACAAGAGTTGGCTCAAACCCTTGTTTCGTTGCTGAGATCTATCGGAGGCACCAGTAATCAAGTCATTGAGGCATCTATTGACCTGGTGGTGGATCAGTTCCAGCGGATGCATCTACCTTATTTTGCTGGAGAGGAAGATCCAATGATTGCTGAGAACTGGTTAGATCAAATGAATATTATATTCGAAGGCATGTCTTGCCTAGAAGACAAGAATGTGGCTTTAGCGGTGCTTATGCTGAAAGATGCTGCTAGACTTTGGTGGAGTTCGCGCCACAGAACCAGATTTATGGGTCGGCCAATGAAAGAAATATCCTGGGAAGAATTCACAGGGGAGTTTGAACAGTGGTTTATGTCAGTATCTATTAAAGCCAAGATGAGGGAGGAATTAAGTAATCTCAGGCAAGGAAATCTGTCAGTCACTGCCTATGAACATAAGTTTGCACATCTAGCCAGATACGTACCTCACTTGGTAACACCAGAAGAGCAGCGATGTTATATGTTTCGAAGAGGTCTGCGTGATGATATCCGGGCAGCATTGGTGGCTGTACGGACCACGAGCTATATAGAATTATTAGAGAGTGCCCGTACAGTTGAGTTGGAGTTGGGCATATTGGAGACTAGTAGAGGGAGAGAAAAGGGAAGCTTTTCAGGATCTACATCCAGACTTACAGGGAGGAGAGGTGATCCCAGTTTTTCCCGAGGAGGGGGTACTAGTTATGCCAGATTCAGTAGGTTCAGACCTTATGAACCTAGTACCAGTAGGACTAGTTTTGGTTCTAGTGGGACCAGTCGATGTGGGCGTTGTGGTAGATGGCATACAGGGGAGTGCATATTTGATTTTGTGTGACCAATTAAATGTTTTTTATGCAATGAAATAGGGCACATGGCACGAGATTGCCCTAAAGTATCAGACATGAAAGCTGCCAATACCCCAACCAATGGAGACAGAGGGAGTGTGAACCATGGTAGAGGCCGTGGATCTATGGCAACTTCAGGTAGCGCAGCCCATGGTGGGGCAGCAGGCAGGGAAGGTCAGGCTCGCATTTATTCTATTACTCAGCAGGAAGCTCCACATTCTACGGATGTTATCACAGGTATGCTCTCTTTGCAAAGTTTACCTGTCTCTGTTCTTTTTGATTGTGGGGCATCACACTCTTTTCTCTCGACTCGTATATTGAGTCAGCTAGATATTTTGTTGCAACCTATGAAGGACCTGTTAATGGTTAAAATGCCTGATGGAAATAATATCCGAGTGGAGAATTTTATTGAAGAAGAGATATACATCAAGGGAAGAAAATTCTTGACATTATTACATATTCTTCCTATTACAGAATTTGATGTAATTTTTGGCATGGATTGGCTGTTTGATCATAAAGTGAAAATTGATTGCTATGAAAAGCGGATTGAAATTCAAATCCCTGGGAAAGATAAATTAATTTACTTCGGCCAAGGAAGGAAAATTCCTTTAATATCTATGCTCAAGGCACAAAAGCTACTTGGCAAAGGATGCGAAGGATGCTTGGTATCTATTGTGGATTTGGACATGAAATTTTGTAAACCCACAGAGGTACCAGTTGTTCAGGAATATCTAGACATTTTTCCAGAAGAGTTGCCTGGATTACCTCCTGATAGAGAAATAGAATTTGAAATTCAGTTGATTCCAGGCGCTGAGCCAATTTCCAAAGCTCCTTATCGTATGGCACCAGCCGAGCTTCAAGAATTAAAGGTGCAAATTCAGGAATTATTAGACAAGGGATTTATCAGACCCAGTGTATCCCCATGGGGTGCACCTATTTTGTTTGTGAAGAAGAAAGATGGTAGTCTTCGCATGTGTATTGACTACCGGGAAATCAACAAAATTACTATCAAAAACAAATATCCTTTGCCGCGGATTGATGATCTATTTGATCAGTTGCAAGGAGCAGCAATATTTTCAAAAATTGACCTGAGATCTGGATATCATCAACTGAAAATTAAGACAGAAGATGTTTCCAAAACAGCTTTCAGGACCAGGTATGGGCACTATGAATTTTTAGTGCTACCTTTTGGACTGACAAATGCACCAGCAGCTTTTATGGATTTGATGAATCGCATGTTCAAGAAATATTTAGATCAGTTTATCATTATCTTCATTGATGATATATTGATATATTCTAAATCCCTAGAAGAACACGCTGCACATCTACATTTAACATTGCAGACTTTGAAAGAAAATCAGCTATTTGCTAAATTCTCTAAATGCGAATTTTGGCTGTCCAAGGTCTTGTTTTTGGGGCATGTAGTGAGTGCAGAAGGAATCTCAGTTGATCCTCAGAAGATTTCTGCCATTGTAGATTGGCCAAGGCCTACAACAGTAACAGAAGTTAGAAGTTTCTTGGGTTTGGCTGGGTATTACAGAAAGTTTGTGAAAGGCTTTTCCCAAATAGCCTCACCCTTAACAAATTTGACGCGAAAAGCAATAAAGTTTGAATGGGATGCAGCTTGTGAGGATAGCTTCCAAATATTGAAGAATAAATTGGTTTCAGCCCCAATTCTAACATTACCAGAAGGCACAGAAGGTTATCATATATACAGTGATGCATCTTTGCAAGGTCTTGGCTGTGTATTGATGCAAAATAAGAAAGTAATTGCTTATGCATGTAGACAGCTTAAGATACATGGAAAGAATTATCCTGTGCACGATTTGGAGTTAGCAGCTGTAGTTTTTGCCTTAAAAATCTGGAGGCATTATTTGTATGGAGTTAAGTGTGTGGTTTTCACTGATCATCAGAGTTTAAAGTATATTTTTACTCAGAAGGAACTAAATCTCAGGCAACGAAGGTGGCTGGAGTTTATTAAAGATTATGATGTGGAAATCACTTACCATCCTGGGAAAGCGAATGTGGTCGCTGATGCTCTTAGCAGGAAAGCTAGTATTAGTAGCATTTTGACTATCACAGAAGAAAAACAATTAATTTTTGAGATGGATAAATTACAACTAAAAGTAGATATTCGAAGAAATACGGCTTTGCTGGCACACTTATCAGTAAGACCAGATTGGTTGGCCTCTATTAAAGACGATCAGGGAAAAGATCTTGAATTGCAAAAGATAATACAGAGGGTTCAGGAAGGACAGGAATCTACTTTTCAATCGGACCAGGCTGGTTTACTTAGACTTCAAGGCCGGTTATGCATACCAGCACATCAATAACTTAGGGATTTGTTATTAAAGGAAGCTCATAACTCTCGGTATTCAATACATCCAGGCGAGAATAAAATGTATCAAGAATTGAGACAACAATACTGGTGGCCAGGATTGAAGAAGGATGTTTCTAACTGGGTTCAAAAATGCTTAATTTGTCAGCAGGTGAAAGGAGAGCAACAAAAACCTGGGGGGTTGTTGTAGTCATTACCTATTCCAGAATGGAAATGGGAGGAAGTGGCAATGGATTTTGTGATCGGTTTGCCTAGGTCACCTGCAGGTCATGACTCAATCTAGATAATTGTTGATAGGCTAACAAAATCTGCTCACTTTTTAGCTGTTAAAACTACTTATTCTGCAGAGAAGTTAGCTCAGGTATATGTGGGTCAGATTATCAGATTGCATGGGATTCCAAAAGTCTTTATATCTGACAGAGACCCTAAATTTACTTCTCACTTCTGGAAGAATGTGCATCAAGCTTTTGGTACGAGATTGCGTTTCAGCACAGCCTTTCATCCTCAAACAGATGGTCAGACAGAGAGAACTATCAAAACCTTGGAAGATTTGCTACGACTTAGCATCTTGGATTTTGGTGGAGATTGGGAAAGCCACTTACCTTTGGTGGAATTTGCTTATAATAATAGCCATCAGTCCAGCATTGGGATGGCACCCTATGAAGCACTGTATGGGAGAAAATGTCAATCACCTTTGTGCTGGAATGAAGGGAAGGAAAGAAATTTGCTCGGTCCTGGATTTGTTGAAGAAGCAACAGAAAAGATCAGAATTATTCGAGACAGAATAAAAACAGCTCAGGACAGACAAAAGAAGTATTATGACGCAAAACATCGAATGATTGAGTTCCACGAGGGGGAACATGTTTTTATCAAGGTAAGTCCAACAAAAGGTGTCATAAGGTTTGGAAGAGCAGGAAAATTGAAGCCTAAATTCATTGGTCCTTTCCAAATCCTAAGAAGGGTTGGACAAGTGGCATACCAAATTGCTTTGCCTCCTCAATTGTCAGGTGTGCATAATGTGTTCCATGTCTCATCTTTGCGAAGATATGTTTCAGATCCCTCCCATTTTGTTAGTTATATGGACCCAGATATAGAAATTCAAATGGATTTGACATATCCCGAACTGCCTGTGAGAATACTTGATAGGCAGGAGAAAAAGCTCAGAAATAAAATCATTCCTATGGTTAAAGTCCTATGGAATGGTCAAACAGAAAGAGAAGCTACCTGGGAAGTGGAAACAGATATGATCAATCAGTATCCGGAGCTTTTCTAAATTTCGGGACGAAATTTTTGTAAGAAGGGAAGATTGTAACAGCCCTAATTTTCTCTTATTTGTATTTTTATATGCTTAAATGAAAGAGCTTTGTGAGACGAATCCAACGATGTTAAATTTGTAATTTTCGGAGCTCTAATGAATAAATTATGAATTTTTGAAGATTTGGGATAAATTTGTAACATTGAGGATAGATTTGTAATTTTTAAATGTCGGTTTAGTTCAAATCCGATTGGCGGAGGGTATATTTGCAAATATAAAATTTAGAGGGGGTTTTCTGCAAACATGCGTTTCACGAACGTCCCTTTAGTCGGTTTCGGCCGCGGCTATAAAAGCCGATTTTTGAGCGTTTGAAACAGCCGACTTTGTGCGTTTGAAACGCTTTTCTGCAAACACGGCGGCGAGGCACGGCGGTGAGGAATTTTCGTGATTTTCGGCACGCGACGACGACGGTCAACGAAGGTTAGAATTTTGTTTGCTTTGTTGTTTTTATAAGCTTTTTGGGAAGCGGCGGTCAGTTGGCCGACGAGAGACGCAAGAAATTTCTAGGTTCGTCGGACGCGAGAGAGAGAGAGAGAGAGAGGTGGCGGCGTGAACCGGTCCAGGCTTTGGACCGGGTTACGCTGCTGAACCGGATGCCAAGCGCGCGCGGTCCAGCGTGCCGAGCACGCCCGGTCCAGCGCCGAGAGCACGCGCGGTCCAGCACCGAGCTGGCGGTCCGGCGACGGCGTAAGAAATTTGGGAATTTAGAAAGCTGTTTGGAAAAGCTTTTAGAAAGTTTTTCTGCGCGGGCGGTTCAGCGACGGGCGCGGGCGGTCCAGCGCAGACCGTGGCCGGTCCAGCATCTTTTGGGATTATTTTGGGGTGTGTTTGGGAAAGCTTTTAGAAAGCAATTTTTGACTAATAAGCATATTTAAATTAATTATTTGTGTATTTTACGGGCTTGTAGGACATCAAGAAGAAGCAGAAGTGAGTAAGACAGTTGGTACAACAAATTCAGGTAGATAAATTCGTAACCTGTGATATGGCACAATAGTATTTATTTATATTTCGATACATGGTTTCTTATGGGCTGTATTACAGTTTTTCTTTACATGACTTTTATCTCATGGCTTGATATATGTTTTATGGTGTTATTTTCTGATTGAACTGAAAGCATAAAAGATGACAAAAAGGAAATTGAAACAAAAAGCATAATATGAGATAAAATATAATTGGTTGGACATATTGATATGGTTTTGGCATATTTATCACATGTGTGACATGGTTGGAGAATAAAAATGAAAATTGGATTCCTGGAGACATTATCCTCACCACTAGGCCTAGCGGATGAGATCGCAGGGTATCGATCTTCGGATCAGATATCTGCCTAGTGTGTATGTGTACCATGACCTCCGTATATATTGATGACACCAGGCCTAGCGGATGTGATCGCAGGGTATCAGTACTATACCTGCCTGGTGGCACTAGGCCTAGCGGATGAGATCGCAGGGTATCGGTCTTCGGATCAGATATCTGCCTAGTGTTATGAACTGGATGGATGCCGGCTGGAGGGTCATTTGATATGATGATTGGATCCAGAGGATGATGATTCAAAGGGAATCGGGCCCAGTAAGTATATAACATATAAAATAATGGAAATTTGGTATACATGTTTATCTGGTTTACTTTTGATACTGCATGAAATTTGATATGAAGGTATTCATATGGTTTATTTTCACCGCTTATGAGATGGATTTTGTTTTATCATGTTTCACGGTTTGTCTTTTATATCTGGAGATTTATTTTACTTGGTTACATAATGGATTTATCTGCTGAGATATATATGTCTCATTAGTGCTTCATCACAGGTCATGTATCCACTACACCGAGAGCTGGGGATTATAATGGTACAGGAGAGGACTATACTCCTGACATGTGAGAGGGGATAGATTTTTGGTGGGAGTGGATTTGGTTTCATTTTGGTACTTTTTGGTACTTCAGTTTTGTGGTTTATTGTATATATATACAGTTTAATATACACATGCTTTCATTTCAGCTCCATGGTTTGGATTTGGTTAAAATGTTTTAAAAATATATGGGATTGGTTAGAGGGTTAGAATTGTCTCACCGTCGGGTCCCCACCTAGGCATGGTTTGTCCTCACTCGAGATTATTTCTTATGCAGCATCCTTAATTTACTGTAGTTGGTAAGGTGGGGTGCCTGACACGTGAGCTTCTATGGAAATTGTGGGAGAGGACTTCTTGGGACGGTGGCTGAGTCGATCTCTTCTGGTCCATGAGTGTAGGCCTGCGCGCCTGAGAGTGGCAGTGGCAGGGGTGACTCGCCGTGGCTAGCCAAGTGTGTAGGCCTGCGTGCCTGAGGGTGGCAGGGGTGTCTCACGTTGGCTAGAGATCTATGTGACTGGTTCTGTCTATAGTCTCCAGAAGATTGATTGACGAGAGACACTGCGGTGTCAGGTGCTAGGCGTTGTGATGCGTGCGCAGAGATGGGCGTGTCCCGCTGGCATGCTTTGCCTAGGCGCCATGCGTGCGCAGAGATGGGCGTGTCCCGCTGGCATGCTGCCTGGGAGCACAGAGGAGAGCTACTCTGGTGTGACTGGGGGTGACTGTGGTTGGTCAGAGTCTAGGACTGAGAGTGCCTTTCCACCATACATTGTTATGCTGTATTTCTATACTCTTGCTATTATCCTTCTCTTGCATGTGAGTTTTTACTAACTGACTTTCCTACTGGGCGTAGCTCACTCCTTTATTATCTATATTTTTCCAGCGACTCGACAGTCTTGACGCCATCCAGATTAGGTGGGATCGTGGTCAGCAGGCTAGTGGAGGATATCTGATCTGTGATTTTTTGAGACATTTTGGTTAGTGTGATTGATGCTATTGGATGTATTCAGGGAGACTGTTAATCTTATGTCATGTAATATGTGAGGGTGATTCTGACTTATGTATCTAGTTGGATGATATTGTATTTGTTGGACTTGGATCTTATTCTTGTGATGTAGTTTCCATTCACTGTTTTACTTTATTGTCTTGGAGGTATAGTGTGTGGAGTGCCATATTTTATCTGTGGATGTTATGTATCTTATTTTTGATGGTGAGGTCATTACATGACTATGGAACTTAATCGTGGGGATTCAGACTTCTATTAGATCGGTTCTCCTACCAGTATGGGTTAGGTGTATGGGGTCTAGTAGGAGTAACATTGTGCGAGTCCATCTGTTAATTCAGGAGTCATGAACCTGATTTGACGGTGTACCCGGGAGATGGGATCCACATTGTTAAGGAAAGTAGGTGTGTAATGATGTGTTATATCCTATGTTTTTCGTAGGCTACTCAGGTTGGTATGGGATGATCTGAGCTGTCTATATGTAAAAAAAAAATGTATGCCAAAAAAATCAGCCTAGAAAAAAATGGGGTGTAACAAGAGTGGTATCAGAGCCCTAGGTTAGGATAGTGGGGCTAGACATGTATAGAAGTTCAACCCAAGGTGGGGAGAACTGTTGGTCATTTTATTATACTATGGTAGTCTGTATGCCAAATGCCAAATGACGACTCTAATGCCATATTAGTTGCTTGACAGTATGGCTGGTACCAGGAGACTTTCCATTCGTGGAGCAGCTAGAGGCAGACCTGTATCTGCTACTTCTACCCCGGAGACGATCCCAGCATTGCCAGTTGAGCCAGCCGTGGATCGTTGGATCGATGCCTTTATGCGGCTGCGTCCGCGGAGTTTCAGTGGGTCGGCTGACCCAGCGGTGGCAGATGACTGGATGGCTCATATGCTTGAGCTGTTTGATGCCTTGGGATGTCCACTCGGCAGGAGGGTAGTACTTGCTGCTCTAGTATTGGAGGGAGAGGCTGCTACCTTGTGGAGAGGCCAGCGGCGCGCTGTGTTTGGGGAGGTCCAGAACAGCGAGATAGCTTGGGAGGACTTTGTTGAGGCATATAGGAAGTGCTACATTCCGGCTTCTGCCATGTCTCAGTCCAGGAGGGACCTTATACACCTCAGGCAGGGCCAGATGTTAGTGAACGACTACTTATCGAGATTCACATATCTGGCGAGGTATGCCGCAGAGCTGGTACCATCTGAGGAGCGTAGATGTGAGATTTTCTTGGAGGGACTTCGTCCTATGCTGCAGCGTCAGTTGGTTGTGAGCCAGTTTGCCAGATTTCGTGACTTAGTGGAGGCTGCGAGATCCGTTGAACTTATTGACATCCGGATGGAGGCCCAGAGAGAGGCTCACAACAAGAGGAAGGAATTCAGAAATGCCCAACAGAACAAAAAGGACAAGAGACACAGAGGTCACAGTGGTACCCAGGAAGGCGTGGTCCAGCCACGGCCTATTTCCGAGAGGCCAGTGCAGCAGACAGGTACTCGGACTGGGGGGATTATTTGCTACCACTGTCAGCAGCCAGGACACATAAGGTACGACTGCCCGATATGGAAGAAACAGAGGATCACAGGACCGGTTGGTTCATCTGGGGGACAGCCCAGAGTATTTGCATTGACTCGGCAGCAGGCTTCAGAGTCACCAGAGGTGATCACAGGTATGCTTTATTTTGGTAACATACAGTGCGTGACTTTGTTTGATACTGGTGCATCTCATTCTTTTGTTGCTGAGAGGATCTGGAATCAGATATCAGGATCCAAGGGTTATTTAAAAGAACCCTTACTGGTTAGGCTTCCTGATGGGAAAGAGATTCCCACTGTTCAGAAGACTGATGGGTTTATTCTGATAGTAGACACGAGTTTGTGACAGAGTTGATATGTGTGCCACTAACAGAGTTCGACATTATTTTGGGGATGGATTGGTTGTGCTACCATGCAGTGGTTCTGGATTGTTGCGAGAAGAAGGTTAGGATCAGGGTGCCTGGTTCGGAGGATGTGATATACTTTGGTCTGAAGAGGCAGATTCCCCTGATCTCAGTTCTTCAGGCAAAGAGACTAGTGAGTAAGGGTTGTACTGGTTGGTTGGCTTATGTGACAGATAGTCAAGCCACCACTACCCCTATGTCAAATATTCCAGTGGTGAGAGACTTCCCTATGGTTTTTCCAGAGGAGTTGCCTGGACTTCCACCAGCTAGGGAAGTGGAGTTTTTGATTGATTTGGAGGCAGGAGTAGCTCCTATTGCTAGAGCACCCTACAGGATGGCTCCAGCCGAGCTAGCAGAGTTGAAGACTCAGTTGCAGGACTTATTAGACAAGGGACTCATACGCCCCAGTTGTTCACCTTGGGGTGCCCCTGTCTTATTCGTCAAGAAAAAGGATGGTAGTATGAGGCCGTGTGTGGATTATAGGGAATTGAATAAGGTTACGATTCGTAACCGGTACCCTTTACCACGTATTGATGATTTACTAGATCAGCTGCAAGGGGCAACTGTGTTCTCCAAGATCGACTTGCGTTCGGGTTATCACCAGATCCGGATTAGAGATTCTGATATACCCAAGATAGCCTTCCGTACTAGATATGGACATTATGAGTTCACAGTGTTACCTTTTGGATTGACTAATGCTCTAGCAGTGTTTATGAATCTGATGCATCAAGTTTTTCATGCCTTCTTGGACCAGTTTGTGATCATATTTATAGATGATATATTGATTTATTCCAGAGATAGGGAGGCTCATACATATCAGTTGAGGATAGTACTCACAATATTGCAGGAGAATGAGCTGTATGCAAAATTCTCCAAGTGTTCTTTTTGGCTAGACTCAGTAGCATTCTTGGGACATATTGTCAGTACAGAAGGCGTGGCTGTTGATCCTAGCAAGATACGAGCTATTATTGATTGGAAACGACCATCTTCTGTCACTGAGATCCGGAGTTTCCTTGGTCTGGCAGGCTATTATAGGAAATTTGTTCCTCACTTTTCTAGACTGGCCGCTCCACTGACACAGCTAACCCGGAAGGGAAAATCTTTTGAGTGGTCAGAGAGTTGTGAGAACAGTTTCCTAGAGCTGAAGCAGAGGCTTAGTACCGCTCCAGTATTGATTTTACCCACTCAAGGGAAGCCTTATCAGATGTACACTGATGCTTCACATATAGGCTTGGGAGCTGTACTAATGCAGGATGGCAGGGTTGTGGCGTATGCTTCGAGACAACTGAAGGATCATGAGAAGAATTATCCCACTCATGACTTGGAGTTAGCTGCCATCATATTTTGCCTTAAAAATATGGAGGCATTATTTATATTGAGTGTCCGTAGATTGCTTCTCTGATCACAAGAGTCTCAAGTATCTATTCACTCAGAAGGAACTGAATTTGAGGCAAAGGAGATGGTTGGAATTGATAAAAGACTATGAGCTGGTGATAAATTACTGCGAGGGTAAGGCTAATCCTGTTGCTGATGCTTTGAGCAGGCACGCAGTTATGCATACTATGTTAGTCTCTGACTCTATACTAGACTTGGATTGGGATGTTGAAAGATGTCAGGAACAGTTGTCTGTTCAGAGACTGGTTCACAGACTCAGCTCGTTGACCATTCGGGCTGACTGGTTATTGGAGATGCGTGATCTTCAGCTTTGTGATGAAGAGCTAAAGGAGAAGTTTGAGTTGGCATCGCAGGGATTGGGAGGAGACTTTGCTCTCAGAAACGACATTTTGACTTTCAGGGGTCGCTGGTGTGTGCCATCACATCAGGAGTTCAGGGAGAGGATCCTTCGACAGGCTCATTATGGAACTTTGGCTATGTACCCTGGAGAAGTTAAGATGTACAGGAATTTGAGGAGTGTTTTCTGGTGGAGAGGTTTGAGAGCAGGATGTTGCGGAAAAGTGGCCGGAACTTCTTGCTGAATTTCGAGGGCGAAATTCCTGATAAGGTGGGGAGATTGTTATACCCGGTAAAATATTATATGTTTAATCTTCAATAATTCAATTGTGGCTTGGATGATTTCAGATCGACAGTAGGATGAGCCAGGAGCTCAATTAGAGGCTATTGGAATTTCTGAAATTTTCTGGGGATTTTTCGGAGCACCGAGATTTTTTAAAAAACGGAATTTGGGTTTTTTACGCTCGTGAACCAGACTGGAGCGGTTCAGCGAAGGCGGGGCGGTTCGCCGAGGTGCGTTTGCGCGTGCGTTTAGATAAGTCGCGGATAAGCGGATCGGACGAACGAGATCAGCGGTGGAGATTAACCGGCTGATCGAGTGTTAAGCGGCGTTTTTAGAAGGTCAACCGGCGCTTAATGGGTCTTAACGGGTTATTACCGGTTTAAGCTGGGTATTTAACCTGATTTGTTCGGCTGTTAGGGTTTCGAACGGCAGCTAGAGGCGAGGTGTTCGCGGCGAACGACGGTAAATTCCGGCAGCCTTTCAAGGGGCTTTTGGTAACCGGAGGTTCGCGGGACAGAGACGAGCATTTTGGTACCGGTTTCGTTCGGCGAGGAGCTGCGGTTGATCGCATGCGAGCTTCACCGTCGCCGGCGACGAGTAAAGGTAGGAAATTCAGTTTTAAATTAGTTAATTAGTAGAAATTAAAAGCATGGAATATTTTGCTTAATGAACACAAACATGTGGATGAAAAATCGGACTTAGTTGAATGCTAATCTGCGTCTTTTACAATTTTTGGATTTCTGGAAAATTTCCCAATTCGCCGAAAAATTTAGTTAATGTTTAGGAGCATGTTAGGGATTTGTATTATCAGTTTGCCATTGAATTAGTTAATTAATTGTTGGATTAATCTTACGGCAATGGCGTACGGGCGAACTCCTTCGGCGGAAATTTTAAATTAGTGGCATTATTGAAACATTAGGATAGTACGAACATCGAATTTTGTTTCTCCTTGTTCGCGTTCGCCGGAAATCGACGGAAGGAATTGGATTGGTCGACGATTGCGTCAGTTAGGGTTCGCGGGCGTCGGACCGAGGAAGGAGAAGGGTTTAGATTAATTACGAGTTTATTTAAGTAATTAATGATATTATATAATATTTATTAGTAATTATATTTATTTAAGCATCGACCGATTAATGGATTATTAAGGAATTGGTTCGGCGGTGTCGCGGTTCAGCGCGAGGTTTCCGAACCGGAAGCGAAAACCGGTTCAGCGGGATTCGGCGCGGACGA
This sequence comes from Vanilla planifolia, assembly GCA_023846275.1. Lineage (NCBI taxonomy): Eukaryota > Viridiplantae > Streptophyta > Magnoliopsida > Asparagales > Orchidaceae > Vanilla > Vanilla planifolia. The sequence continues at coordinate 12,586,988 of CM043874.1, read as the reverse complement.
ACGGCGCGGAGAAAATTTAATTCGGAAATTAATCCGAATTTTTGGAAAAAGGATATATGTGGAAATTTAAATTTTATTAATTTTCGGAAAAAGGATATATGTGGAAATTTAAATTTTATTCGGAAATTTATTCCGAATTTCGGAAAATGGATAAAGGGCGGAAATTGATTTTTTTTAATTTAAAAATTTCCTGAAGTGAGAAAAAGGTGATTGTTAGAAATCACGTAGCCAAGTTGAAATTGAATGTTGGAAATTACCCATAAATTCAGTGCAGCTGGATTAGTTGGAAGGAAGTGTGACACTTGGGTGCTACCAGAATAGTCAGAATTTTGGTACAGTTTGTGTTGCTTGGATGGCAATGACATGGATTGAGTCAGTTTACTCAGTGTTGGCATATTTTATGGATTGGCATATTTCATGGATTGGCATATTGGACCGGACTACTATAGGCCCTATATGATGTTTTAGGATAGTTGTGGCAGGTAACTGTGCGGTACAGACTTAGCTTCCACAGTATACATGTGGACTGGTATGCGCCTTGTTGTATCTGGACACATGTTGCCGAATCTTGGAGTTAGAGCTTGGCAATGACTGTAGGGGCGTGAGCTTCTATGGAAATTATGGGAGAGGACTTCTTGGGACGGTGGTTGAGTCGATCTCTTCTGGTCCATGAGTGTAGGCCTGCGCGCCTGAGAGTGGCAGTGGCAGGGGTGACTCGCCGTGGCTAGCCAAGTGTGTAGGCCTGCGTGCCTGAGGGTGGCAGGGGTGTCTCACGTTGGCTAGAGATCTATGTGACTGGTTCTGTCTATAGTCTCCAGAAGATTGATTGACGAGAGACGCTGCGGTGTCGGGTGCTAGGCGTTGTGATGCGTGCGCAGAGATGGGCGTGTCCCGCTGGCATGCTTTGCCTAGGCGCCATGCGTGCTCAGAGATGGGCGTGTCCCGCTGGCATGCTTTGCCTAGGCGCCATGCGTGCTCAGAGATGGGCGTGTCCCGCTAGCATGCTGCCTGGGAGCACAGAGGAGAGCTACTCTGGTGTGACTGGGGGTGACTGTGGTTGGTCAGAGTCTGGGACTGAGAGTGCCTTTCCACCATACATTATTATGCTGTATTCCTATACTCTTGCTATTATCCTTCTCTTGCATGTGAGTTTTTACTAGCTGTCTTTCCTACTGGGCGTAGCTCACTCCTTTATTATCTATATTTTTCCAGCGGCTCGACAGTCTTGACGCCACCTAGATTAGGTGGGATCGTGGTTAGCAGGCTAGTGGAGGATATCTGATCTGTGATTTTCTGAGACATTTTGGTTAGTGTGATTGATGCTATTGGATGTATTCAGGGAGACTATTAATCTTATGTCATGTAATATGTGAGGGTGATTCTGACTTATGTATCTAGTTGGATGATATTGTATTTGTTGGACTTGGATCTTATTCTTGTGATGTAGTTTCCATTCACTGTTTTACTTTATTGTCTTGGAGGTATAGTGTGTGGAGTGCCATATTTTATCTGTGGATGTTATGTATCTTATTTTTGATGGTGAGGTCATTACATGACTATGGAACTTAACCGTGGGGATTCATACTTCTATTAGATCGGTTCTCCTACCGGTATGGGTTAGGAGTATGGGGTCTAGTAGGAGTAACATTGCGCGAGTCCATCTGTTAATTCAGGAGTCATGAACCTGATTTGACGGTGTACCCAGGAGATGGGATCCACATTGTTAAGGAAAGTAGGTGTGTAATGATGTGTTATATCCTATGTTTTTCGTAGGCTACTCAGGTTGGTATGGGACGATCTGAGCTGTCTATATGTAAAAAAAAATGTATGCCAAAAAAATCAGCCTAGAAAAAAATGGGGTGTAACAGACCTATTATTCATTTAGCTCAGATTAGCTAGTTGATGAAGCACAATAGCTAGAAATTGATAGACTATTTCATTTTAAAAAAAATAATAGAATGAAGATAAATATACTAGCTTATATTAATTATAAAATGGAATGTACTAGTAGTGATCTTATCCAAAACAATAATGGTGGAATTCTAGAATCCTACTATTTTGCAACCAACAAAGAATCACAATTGCAATTACATGCAACATCATTGATTTTGGGGTTAAAAAGTTCTAACACAAGCCAAGTTCACTTGATCATCATTTTATTGTATTGAAATGTGATGCTCAAAATGACACAAGATAAGTGGAAAATAGCATGGAATATTACCAACATTTTATAGAAGATTAAGAAAAAAATTAATTCTCTTATAATTAATTAGAGCCATATTTACCTAGAGGGAAACAATGTGACTAAGCATCTCACAAGAACAATAGCATTACCAACAAAATTTTCAATTAATGCTGAACATGCATGCCAAAAGTATACAAGGGTCTAGTTGTAGTGGATGAGCATCTAATTCAATACCTTGCTTATTACTAATGTGCAACACACAAATCCATAGAACTACAAAAACCAGTCATCTCTTCATGTATGACAAAATGGCTACTTACAAAATGTAATAATGAAATGTTTTGCATCTTATTGTAACTCATTTTTAATTAATAAAATATTATTAATATTTTTATTAAAAAAGATAACTATGGAAATAAGCAAGGTCAACTTTCAAACTTTACTACTGGGCTAACTTTTTTTGGCTAAGTTGGTAGGCTCTTTCAAGATATAGATTAACCATTAGGAACATTAGATAAGACATTTAATGATTATATTAAACCATAAACTACCCTAAGTAAGCCATTTTAGGTTTACAGGAAACTCCGTGATACAATAAAAATAAATTTTTGCTATAGATGAAGCACTAATTAACTAAAATTAGTCATTTATGGTTTAGATAAAACCACAACGTGCCTAGATAATGGCATTAATGTTTTGAGAAAACTAAAGGGTATCTAGATATAACACTTAGGATTTATAGGAAACTATTGGTTACCTTATTAAAGGAACAAGCATTGGTTTGAAAGAAAGCACATTTTTGTCCTTGAGAATGCCTTCATTATGGTGTTACACTAGTGAGGCTCATGCTGAAACATTTGATGATGGTAAGTTGAGATAGAGAGCTTATTTTTTTTACAATGGTGATAGGTTCAATCTATGGTTTACATAGTCACATAATTGGTTGCCACAAATGAGGAATAATTTTGATTAATTGTTTTAGATCATGAGTAGTCATGTTTCAACAATTAATTCATATGCTGAATAACTTAGATAATGTTTTGTGATTTTATTGTATTTAGATAGTCTCTTCGAAATGTTGCAACAACTTAAGTTTGCCCACAAAATTTAGAATCACTTGTGGATATTATTTGAACCATTTTTTCAAAGAATGATCATGACCTCAAAAATGTTACCAAAGGATGAAGCAGAGGTTTTTCTATTTTGAGTGTTAGGTCACGCCATTTCTTTGTTAAGTGAGAAGATCCTTGAAAAGATGCCAAAAAAGATCAAAGGAAAGTGGCAAAGATTAATTACAATCATGTTATCTAGATTTTTTATGGTGACCTAGATATTTAAATAGATGTTTGAATGTAACCTTAAGGTAGTATACCTAATTGTTGGGAAATCTTGATTGTTGTGTTGAGGGTATAGAAGAACACCTAAAATGTCCAAAAAGATGACAATGGTTAGCTAGAAACCCTTATATTCACGTGGTATTTGAACTATGATCTTGCTAAGAAACCTTTAAATAAATGGATAGCTAACTTGACACTTAAAGAAACCTTAATTTTTTCCAAATAATAGATTAAGGGTTAACAAAATATTGCTTGCCATGTCACATTTGATATGATGACACTTTGGAGTAATTATTAATGATAGACAAACATGTGCATAGGAATGTTGTGGATTAAAGGGTTTAAATGCATTGGCCACCCATTAGCTTGTTTGATTATGTGATTCCCACTAGATTATATTGCAAGGGTGATAACCATTCCTACAACACATTAATATGGCTATGTGCTAGATTATATGTTGTGGCTAATTGCTATAAGGGTATTCTATTAATTTTGGAATGTGCCGGAACATATGGAGTGGCTTAGTGCCATACAAAAATTTAATTAAATATTTATTGTGCAATATTATATGTTATGGCTCAGTACAACAACAATAACTTATTAATCACAAAATATGCTAGATTATATTGGGTTTTGAAGTTTCAATAACCTACTATAGACTTCACCAAAGAATGTAGATGTGGTTAAACATATGATGATGGCATGCTATTATAAGGGACTTTTTGCATCCAGGGATCAATTACCTATATAAGATGGTGTTTACCTGTTTATGAGTGCTTTGGTGCTTGCTGATCTTGCTTGTATTTACTGGAACTCGAATGCGTTTGATACAGTGTTGATGGAGTCTTTGATATTTGTGGCTTTGACGATGTCACCACGTGAGTGGCTTTCCTGACATATCAGGACTTCGTCATTATTATATGGAAAATTTCTTGCTGCGTTGCGTACTGTAAGAGGATGATGAGTAATTTTTTACCATTTGAATTCTACATACTTACATGGAGTGCTTACAGAGGCATTTCTTCTAAAACTTCCACTGCCATTAGGCTTGATCAACCTTGTCAAACATGGTACGATCACTTTTGTCAACGTTACACATGCAAGCCATGGTTTAGAGGGTAAGGGAATCCTCTATCGGCTAAGAAGATGCAGACCCATGATCAGCTTGAAGATGACGAAGAAAGCAGCATGCACCGAGTTTTTGGTGTTACATTCAAGCTTTTTTAAGATTAGAAGTTTGGCTGGAGATTTGTCTTATAAAATATCGAGAATTTATGTCTAACTTACATTGTTTAAGAAAATGGTTATTTTCTTCTAAGAATTGAGATACCCAGTAAACGACGGATTTGACAAATTAGAACACTCTTCATGCAAAGCTTAAATCGAAAACAAAACAGCGATCATTTACCAGCATAAGTAGAGATGATTGATGGGGACTGACGTGGGTAAAGGTGTCTGAAGCCAATGGTTCTGGCATCTCCCAATGGGCTTATCATCAGCTTCTCTCTGATTTCTGATAGGCTTTCCTTGTAGATATCAATAAACCCTTCAGACTTTTGTTCACAGATTTAACGAGGTGATCAACAGACGTGCCAGTGTGGAGGAAAACTTGATGATGGCAACTTTAGTACAACCTTCCTTCTGTGCTTCCTTTCAAATACTTTGTACGAACTCGAGAGAATTGATTGTTATATGATCTTTAAGGACGAAAAGGTAGTAATCATATTATTATACATGTGAAGGAGAGCTAGATGATTAATATGATATTTGTGCACATTTATATGTATATAATATATGATAATTCATATATATCTTGATGTGTATCATCAATGATCTTGTAATAGATGATATGTTTTTATATTTAGTTTTATTCTCTTAATAATATGTTCACATATCTTATTGATGATTCGTAGCCATCGATTCTTGCTTCTTGATCATTTTATTCTTTTCGATAGTCATTATGTTAAGTTATAACGAGTTCTATTCTGCTCTACATAATAGACATATTTATAATATTTAATAAGCATGTCTATAAAAAAAATAATAATATAAAATTCAAATAACTAAATAATATTTTTAAGACATTTTAAAAAGTTAAAATTTAAAATCTGTTTTAAAAAAATCTCATTTTTTAAGTTCATTTTTTTTTATTAAAAATATTATTTTTTTTCATATAGAACTTGTTTTTTTTTTATTTTCCCTCCTATTTTCAACCAATCGATGGTTTTAACTACTGTTCTTGTCAACAATAAAAAATCATTTCTCATTATTATCATTATTATTAATTTTTCAACAGAATTTTTCGTTCCTAACAAATGAAACATGGAGACTATATCCAACAGACAAATGATTATAAAAGGTTTTTTAATATAATTTATACTAAAATTTTCTATGGAAATTAAAATACTCGAGTGATATTTAAAAAGTGAAAAAAAATGGTAAAAGATTCATCCACAGATACAGTTATCAGGGTAGAATCCCTTCTCTCCTGCGCTGCACCCATGCTCGGCCAGCCTGCCACCAACCTACCACCGGCCCACCGACGTAAAAACGTAATCTCCCTCCCTCGATCGCTCTCTTTGCTCTCTCTCTTGTATTCTCTCTCTTAACCGTTCCTTTCTTCGCGTGGCGATGCTAAACGTCCAACCAAACAGCATCTCCCTCCGTTCCCACACGCACACACTCTCTCTCTCTTGTGATATGATGTGTGTATGCAAAGAAAGCGACTTTACTGCACAGCGAGGCTGACAGCGGCAGGAGAGGTCAGGGCGACGGAGGGCCGCTACCTCGCCTCGCCTACGTCCAGTCCCCATCCATCCCTTGTCTCCTTTCCGCCGCGAAACCCGGACTCCCCGACCGAGTGAATAATAATAAAGAGCGAGCCACGCCGGCCCTAATTCCCCTAGACCACGCCTCTCTCTTTATTCTTTTGCGTCGAAGCTGATCAGAATTCTCGGACCCGTCTGGTGGAAAAATTCTTCGACCTGGCTGTAACCGCTACTACAACTTCTGCCCTATTCTTCTCGCCTTCGCCTCATCGATGTAGTTGGAAGAGCAAAAAAAGATTGCTTGTTAAGGTACATGATCTCTCTTTAATGGCTTCTTTCTCGAATTCCAGTTGATAGATCCCTTATGATACTCTGTATGTTGCTATTGGAAGTTACATCGCCTCTTATGAATTCCAGATCCAGAGACTTGTGACATAGGTTTGATATGAGACTACATTGCACACGATATGCCCTTGAACATTGATGTCATTGAGTTTGTGTTTTGGATGCTTAATAGACTGAGAAATAGTACCTATTTTAAAGCTTAACTCTCTATCTCATAGCTAATCATTATGATATTTCATTGTTGTTGCCTTCCATGTATGGAAGAAGTTTGTGGCAGCTTGACCCAGCTGGACAATGAGGCGTTTAATTGGTGTTTTGAGCGAAGCAGAGAAAGCAATTGAAAGCTATGTTTTAGTCCATATAAACTAGAAAAATATCAACTAATTTGGATCATTTGATCTTCGATTTCTTGGATTAGTCATATTTAATATTACAAATAAAGAACTTAAAACGAGTTTCTATATGCAGCAAACAGTTTACTAACGTGCTTTGCCTGAATCAAATTTTGATTAGATCAATATCTTAAAATGTACAAAGAGAAAGTACTAAAACACACCAATCTTCAGACTTAGAGATGATAATGATGGGTATCAATTAAAATATTTCCTTTTTTGTACTTTTTGAGCAATATGAACAAATGAGTATGTAGATGGCATACCCAACAGGTATTTTTGTTGAAATTAAGCATGCCATTTCCCTTGTATGATGTTGCACAATTAATTCGTGATTCCTTATCTTTATGCAGGAATATGAAGAGTTGTAAGATTTGATTAAACTTATGCAAACTTTTAGTCGAGTATGGATGTATTCTCATCATTAAGCCCATATGGTTCTGATAATTTTCAGTGTAATTAATTATCATCATTTTGAACAAAAATTTGCACGTGCATCATTAGCTCAATCAAGAGAAGAGTTAAATTCAATTGCTGAGGAAGCCCAAGTTTAAGTCACTGTTTCCAAAAACTTGCTTTACTCAAAAACCTGCTTGGCTTGTCATGCCAAGTTCCTAGGCATAAAGCTTCATTGACATTCTTTTTAACTAATGAAAAAATATACCATCTTGAAAAAAATATCTTGATTTCTACTTTAGATGGAGGTGGAGATTTGATGATTCCCTTTTTGTTAATCATGTACGTTCACCAAGTGCCTAAAGATGTTCAAAAATTGCCACTCCCTTTCACTCCTTTCTCTTGTTCACATGTCTGATGAGGCTTGGGTCCTCAGTGTTGCTTAGTGTCGTCCTAATGAACACTGAAAAGTTGAGAAGGTTAAATGCATCTCCTATATTAGAATAGATGAAGGATGGCTAAAAAAAGTCAGTAAATGTAATATTTGTTAAGTTGACATTAAAGCTCATATGGTATTTTTTTGTTGTCACACACAATAAATGTATATTTTTGCTGATGGTGAATGATGTTTTACTATTTTGCATTCTCTCTTGATTGAATGTTGATTTTTGGTTTCATTCACTAAGTCCAACTCATTTTAATTCACGTAAAGTTTCTGCATCAGGAACTCTTGATGATTATCTTACATGATGATGCAAAGCATTTGTATTCCAATACAAAACGATTCCAAGCTTGCATATAAAACAGTACATGTTTTTTATTTGTAAAATAAAGTCCTGTATACGATCTAAAACTACTCATTTTTTTTAAATTCATTGCACCTCCTTTTTAGTTGGGGGCTAATGCAATGGGACTGTTCTCTAGTTCATAAAAAAAGGTTAAAGGTTTGTTTGTTATGCACAATTTATTGCTAAGAATGATCAACTGACTCTGCTAAGAGATTTTCTGCTTTTGCTTTGTTTGTTTTTTAAATTTTATGTTCTAGGCAATGTTGTAAGAACCAAATCAGACAACGAATCAGTTTTGAGGTTGTTTGTTCATGGTTTGATCTGTTTGGTCAAGCTAATGTTAGCATGATCATATATTTTTTGGTATTTATGTATATATAAATTATAAAAAATATACCATGTTGTGCATTTGTTTTGATGAAGATATAGATGAAAAGCATAAATGTTTATTGAAAAGAAAGTATTGAAGAGCACAATGTTAAATGTATTCATTAGCCAAATCTTTTTACTTTTGTTTGGGGTTCTAATGGATTTTTTTGTTGCATGATCATAATTTCATGTTTCAATGATGATGGTTATTATGACTTATCGCATGACATTACAAAACTAATGCAACCTCTTTATGTATAGGAGGTCCAGGTTAGCCCATTTAAGCTTTACGTATTCTTGAAATGCCGAAAAACTAGTCTTGATTCATATCTGGCACAAGCCTGGGCAGACAACACTATACATTGCTTTTCATAGAAGACAATTAGCCAACAATTCCTTTGATGTTTGTTCATATGCTGGTCTGAAAAGGGAATTGCTTGGCTATGTTAGCTGCTTCTGATCATTTTGTTGATGTGCACTGATCTATGAGTTTATGGTCTTTCGAGACTCCATCTTGGCTTGAACTGTACAATATGCTCGAAACCCATGTGTTATGTTGTGATATACATATGTCGTATGTTGAGTCTAATGGCATGCATGTTTTTCAATTTTTTTTTGCTCATAATACATGTTATATGGCATAGGCAAGCTATTGCTGCTAAATATCTGGCATTAAACGATGTTTGCTTGTAATGCACGTCATATGGCATAGTTATGGAGAAGATTTTATATGACAACTATACATGTGCCTTTCTAATTCATGCTTTTAGGGCTCAACTTATCTGTTCATGTGTTTGCAATGGATGTCGTGGCACGTCAGCTCCTCGTTTAAAATTATTGCTCCAAACCATATGCAAACGTTGAAGGTCTGAACTCCAGTTTTTGAAGGCTTGTTTCTCTTCCATCTTGGCTGTTCAATTGTTAGATAGAGCATTATAACATCAAAAGATATGACTTATCTTATTGTTGTTTGATGTTCCATAACTGTACTAGTCAGAATGACTATTCCGAATATTATTGAAAACATATACTTGTCGCTGCTGCTTGTCTCACTTCTTACATGCAATGGGCTGCTGTATCAGTCTTATGCAACGTTTTTTTACCTCATATGGGATGAATAGGCTCTTTTAGCTACATGTCATTGATGTTGGTGTATAGTACAAAATGATTAGTGTATTAGTCTATATCTTCTTCATCCTCCTGTGTTTTCCTCACTTAAAAATGTAGTCATGCTCTCTACAAGCTGAATCAATTCCATTTCCTTGGAATGCAATTTTTACTAATATCTCTTACTTTTGCAGCTGAGTTATGAAGGTTCCAGGACAATGGCTCCTGGCTTCTCCAAATGAAGGAACGCCAGCGCTGGAGATCTGAAGAAGACGCCATTCTTCGAGCATATGTGAAGCAATATGGAGCCAAGGAGTGGAACCTCGTCTCCCAGCGGATGAACGTCCCCCTCCAAAGGGACGCCAAGTCATGTCTTGAACGCTGGAAGAACTACTTGAAGCCAGGCATCAAGAAGGGGTCTCTCACTGAGGAGGAACAACGTCTCGTGATTCGCCTCCAAGCCAAGCACGGAAACAAGTGGAAGAAGATTGCTGCCGAGGTCCCCGGACGGACCGCCAAGAGGCTTGGCAAGTGGTGGGAAGTCTTTAAGGAGAAACAGCAACGTGAATCGAAAGAGAACAGCAAATCATCATCCGATCTGATCGAACCTGGCAAGTACGACCTCATCCTCGAGAGCTTTGCTGAGAAGCTCGTTAAGCAGCGACCGTTGTTGATGGCTGCACCGCTACTACCCCCCTGGCTTGCTACCTCCAAAGGCACAACCTCGCCCTCCATCGCACATGGCCTCTCACCTTCGACGCTTCCCACTGCACCGGTTCCCTGGGTGCACATGGACACCAGATTACCGTACCGCGGTGCATTAGGCTTTGCCGATTCTCAGGTCACAGCAAGACCTGGTGCTTTTTGTGCCGAGGTTTTTGAGTGTTGTAGGGAGCTGCAGGAAGTGCATCAGACCTGGACAGCACATAAGAAAGAGGCAAGTTGGCGGTTGAAGAGAGTGGAGCTGCAACTGGAGTCGGAGAAGGCTTGTAAGAGAAGAGAAAAGATTGATGAAATTGAATCTAAGGTGAGTGAACTCATGCAGGAACAGCGGCTAGAGTTGGAGAGGATCGATGTGGAGTACCGGGAACGGCTCTTTGGACTTATGAGGGAAGCAGAAACCAAAGAACACAAATTGGTGGAAATGTGGACAGCAAAGCATGATAGATTGAGCAAGTTCATGGAGCAGATGGGCTGCCGTCATTGACAAATAGTAGAGGTTACATTCAGTGTTGTTCTGCTCTCCGATTTTTCTGTTATGTAAGCTCAGTGACTCGTCTCTGTCAAGTCCATTATGTTGTTTCTGCCCTAATGATGCACAACTTGTTGTGGTACAATTGCTTTGTATACGTGTGAAACAGTTTTCAGCAATTTGTTTGGAAACGTCATTAACTGCTGCCAAGAAATGTGAGTGTTAGATCTTTCCTTGATCATTTTTTCTCCTTATGGAGGTCAATTTGACCTGCTCTTAGCAGTTTTAATGGTTCACATGCTCACCTCTGGAATGATCGAAATTGTAGAGCTGCACTTGCTATTGAGATAATGCTATTGATCCTTGAAAATATTTGGAACTTAAAATCTATAACTATTTTGAAGAAAAAGGATGTTATAATTGCCATCAGAAGTCGATGCATATGGCTATTGTATATTGAGTTTTTTTTTTATTAAGATCAATTTATTCAAATTGATGACAAATTCTCTCTTTTTTTGTTGGCAACTAACAAGCATTCACAAAATGAGTGTTCTTGTTTCATTTGGGATTAATTCAAGTATTGGATAGTGGATAGATAGTGCCTTGCAAATTGAGGTTGATAGGTTCACTTGTATCTTAACAGAACCCAAAATAAATAGTTGCCAAATCTTACTTATTTTCTATAGTCATATCATTTCATGATAATAAATAATAATGCAAATAAATAAACATGCCAAGTAAAATATAATAAGTAGAAATAATATAAATAATATTCTACAAAATTATTTTACAAATTTTTCCTTACAGCACTAAATTTAATTCATACTCTCTCATACCACCCAAAAGTTCATTCCAATGTCATTCATCGTTAATAACTAAAAAGAAATAAATATAAAAGTTGAGATATACACCAACTCAAAAGATGAAACCTAATAGAACTATTATAGTAAAACATATACATAAACATCAATACAACGTTGGCATGTGAATGGTAGTAATAGGAATCTACAAAAAGCATATGTAGGTATATAACAATAAGTGAACATTGAATGTCAATATAGAATGAGTAAACGTGTAAAGCTTTTCTTTATAATTCATTATGATCTAGTAGGTCTTGTTTTTTCTAGTAATTCATGCCATACTAATGATAAAACTAATTTGCATGAAAAATGATGTCTCGAAGGATAAAGTAATACGAGAGGGAAATAACCATGTTTAGAAAAACTAATTTGTTAGGTGGATTAAGCCACAAATGATTAACCAATAATTTGGATTATGCCTCAAATAAGGTAAGATTTGGTAAGCTCAAGCTAAAATGATTTTGAGCAAAACACAAAGAAATTATGTTTTATGCTCCGTTTATCTATCTCAAAATCCTGTGTTTTCATTGTATATGCATATCACTTGTCCACAAATAATGGATTATGTCCTTTCCATTTTGCCCATTCATTGCAAAGTCTTTCCAATTGCTTGCTTATTTTCAATGCTATTAATGTTTAACTATATCTTAGACATGCTATCACCACAATAAAATATAAATGAACATGTTGATTTCCAAATAAAGCAAACAACAATATATCATTAAGCAAGTGAACAAGAGCGACACCCAAATAAACTCAAACTTGAAGTAACTTGTACAAAACCTAATTTCATTGTAACATGTTTTTGTTGACAACAAAGCTTTAATTCATCAAGTAAACATACAACATGGATCATATATGACTTTACATTATTTTTTAAACCCAAGATTTGAGTCCAATAGTAATGATTAAAAACACTTATTTTTTCATTATGCTAGTTTAGAAACCAAAGAACTTGATGGTATGGATATGTAAAATACATGATTTCCAATCTTAGTAGAAAAATGAGAGAAACAGATACTAAATTGAAAGGAAAAGTGAGTAAACAGAATTCCATATGTGATATCATAGATACATATTTAGTTAAGTTGAAAGTTGTATTTGGTGAAAGTCGTATGTATGACTTGGAGGGAGATTTTTCAAATCTTTAAAGATTCACCCTACAATAAGAAAAAGTCAAAATAAGTGATTTGTTTTTAGCCTTTAACAAAGCAAAACTAATTCTTGAATCTCTTTCACAGTCATTTCACATCGAGGTGCTATAGAAAAAAACTACAAGCTAACCTAATATAGACTTTAATTTTAACTTTAATTAGAACTATTGATAACATTAATAATAACCTAATCCTAAACCAAATTCAAGCTCTAATATTATATTTGCATAGCTATAAAACTTAACCAAATCTTTAACCCATGGATAATTTGAATGTTATCCTAAACTAATCATGACTAATAAAATTCTAATGCTAACCTTAGTAGAAACCTAATCCTAAAAGTAAACTTCTTGAGTCATTATTTATCTTAATAAAAAAATATATCTTGTCTTAAACATAAAACAAATCCTAATCCTAATCATAATCTTAAACATAATTTTATTTCCGAAGTAGTGACAAAGCTAGCCTAATCTAAAATTAATTCTTATTATAACCATAATAATGTTTTAATCCTAATTTTTGTACTAAACTTATGCTAACCTATAGATAAACCTAATATAATATTTAACATATGTCTAATCTTAACCTCGATACAAACCTAGTTATAAGCCTAAGTTAGCCTAATAATACCTAGTTTTAGCTATATCTTAATCCTATCTTAATTATATTCTAAATCCAATCCAATACATGACAAAACTAAATTATTTTTAATCCTAATTCTTATGATTCCTTAAACAAATAATAAACTTAAATCTAATCTTAATTATAATTACAAGAATTTGGTCTAAAAATATTAAGGCATTGTCTTCCTAGGTCTTCATCTCTTGTCCAACATAGATTTTGTCTTGAAAAAATATCTTAATATCTTATAACTATAGTTACACATATAACAAATAGTCGATTATGTTAAACAAATCATCCTTACATCTTTAAAGATCTCACAATGGAGCCATGTATTATTTAGTGATTGCTCCCCCCAAGATATTACAATAGGATCACTCTCCATCCTCTTCAAGTGTTATAAGCCCACAAACATCAACTTGGTTCATTATCAAATCAAAGTAGAAACTCTCAACTCTAATATAAAGGGTTTTTGTTTGTTACCCATGATTATTATAAAAGTAGGTAACATGATAAGAAATCGACAGAATTTAAGGAAACTAGAATTAAGAATTTAAATTAATTAACTAGGGGGAAGACAAGGAGGATGAAACAAAGGCATTATATATAGAAAGAGAAATTGTTGGAACATTTAATATACATATAATAGATGAGTGAATAAGAGATGAAATAAGAATTTATAGGTATGCATAGAAGACAACGAAGAGGATGAAGAGCAATAATTATATATATATCTATATATATATATATATATATATGTATATGTAAAGTTGTAAAAGATTATTATATGTATACAAAATAAGAGGAAGAGGATAAGAAAATGAAACTAAAACATACGTCTTGGTGATACATAAAAAGAGGATGATGTATTAATCTATATTCATAAGAAGAGTTATCTATACATGTGTAAAAAAAGATCAAGCATATATATATATATATATGTGTATGAATGCTGGTACATAGAAAGAAAAAAAAAATTTATATCTAAAGAGAGGATAACAACGAATTCCTATGAATATATTTATAAAAGAGGAGGAAGAATAAGGTAAGAGGAATTTATAAAATATAAAATAAAAAGTCAAATAATTCTTAAAATGATTAATCTAAAAGAAAAAAAGAGACGTGAAAAGAATTTTTAAAAATAAATACTTGAAAGACAATAATGACGAGAAAAAGAAAAGGAATATATATAAATATATTATTTAAAAAAAAAAAACAAGATAAAATGAAGGATAACAAACATGCACATAATAACTCAAGGTGTTTATATATTTATGGAAGAGGAGAAGAAAGAATTTATATATAGATTTAGAGTAGAAGATATATGAGAAGGAATAAAAACTACTAATCCAAAATTAATTCTTATTGTAATCATAATAATAACATAATTCTAATCATAGTACTTGTCCTAAACTTATACTAACCTAAATATAAACCTAACATAATATTTAACTTAGGTTTAATTTAACGTCAATACATACATAGTTATGAGCTTAACTTGATCTAATTCTAACTTTAGTCTATATCTATATCCAATCTTAATCATAATATAAATCTAATAAATTATGCAAAATTAAATAATTTTTAATCTTAATCTTAATAATTCCCTAAACAAATAATTAAATAATCTATTTTTAACTATATTTATGAGTATTTGAACTAAAAATATTAAAATATTGTTCTCTTGGGTCTCATCTTTTTATCCTCAGTAGGTTTTGTCTTCAAAAGTGTCTTAATATCTTAAAATCATAATAATACATATAAAACTAATAATATTTTCAAAATTATTCTTGTAGCAACAAAGGATGCTCAAGTGGCAACTTTTTAATCCTAAGCCCACTAAAAAAGAATGTATTGATTGGATGAAACAGTCTTAAGTGAAAAAAGCTAATCTTTATTGTTGTATTTGAAGTCTTCTAAAATTAAGTTTTTTTTATCACTCCCCAAGATTTCATACTCATTTTTTTTAACTTTTATGTATACAATTTTTATTAAGTCTAATAAATTATGCAATAGTTATAGAAAAAGAATCGTAGAAAAGGAATCGAAAGTGTTCCATGAAAAGTTTGGTGGGTTTTTTTTTTCATCATGCCATTTGTTTTATAATCTAATAGAAAAATTATGAATTTTGTTTGCTAATTTTTATTGACATATATTTTTAATAGATTGGTTAAAATATTCATTTGTAGAATTTTTTTTGATTTTTTTAATTTATGATATTTTATTTAGCTTATAGTTGTTTAAATGTATCAATGTTTAATTACAATTAATTGTCTTAATAATTTATCATTGTTAATCAATACAATTGTTAATTTTTGATATCAACATTGTTGAGTTAGACTATCATTGGCTATTAACAGTGATAATAATTATTGTCCATGGTTGTTGGCCTCTTAAGCTGATTTTTATTGCATATAATCACTAGTTCAATATGATTTTTATTGCATATAATCACTAGTTACTATTGACAATCACTTTTATTATTACATTAATAATTATTATTTTTTATCATTTTGGTTGAAGATAAATCATTTCTATTTAATTTTATCTACACTTATTGATTACAAGTTTTCATTTTTTGACGACCCTTGAACATAAAGAGCTTTCATATTTTGAAAATTAAATATCTTTGTTACAACAGGCAGGGATGCTACCTAGCTTGCTGCGAACCGTCCAAGGGTAGTAGATCAAGAGCAGCAGCATAAGCGGGGGGGTTGCCCTTGTTCTCTTTAGGCGCCTCCGCTCCCCTTTTTGGTTCTTTATGAAGCCCTAGTTCTACTGCGATGACTACCAGCATTATGTTCGAACTACTCTCCTTCGGAACACAGTTCCTCTCACAGCCGCCAGCATCACAATACTTCCTTTGGTCCCATTGCCATCGTTCCTTCAATACTTCCTCCTTGATAATTCATTCGTCTTCTCCCAGCGTTGGATCCGGCTTTTATTCAACACATTTTCCTCGGTTGCAACAACTTAGTAAACGCTGCTGCCTGAGCGTCTGCAGTGGCTACTCCATTATTGTCTTCCACTCCATCTGCCTTTGCAGCACTTCAACTACAACCTTGGGAGCGCCTGTCTCTTCCTCTTGCTCATCGCCTTTGTCGCTGTCTTCAAAATTATCATGCTCATTTGGAAGTTGCCTCTTCTCCTCCTGCTTTTCCACTATTGCCTCAGCTTCTACTTCCTTTTAATCCCTTCCTGTTTCTAACTCTACTACCTCCTCTTTTCTGTTTGGAACTTCAGCTCCTCAATCATTTAGCATCGATAGCATGGCATCCATAGTTATTTCTTCTGCTTTTTCAACATCATCCTTTTCCACGACAAGTTCTGCCACGGCTTTGTTCACATCATTTGCTTCCTTTTCTTCGGCACCCTAGGGATCTTCAACAGCGACTATTCCTAGTACTAATAGGTCTTCAGATGCCCCAGCCACATCTGCTTTAGCTACTGTTTTTTTTTTTTATCTCAAACTTCAATGTCTTCAGCATTTGCACCATCAATTCCTTTGTTTGGAGTTCTTGCCTAATCTGCTGTGCAGGCACCGGCCACAGCAGCTGCAGCAATTAGTCAGCAGTCATTACCACTTGTCATTTTCCAAGTTTTACTAAGTCATCAACCCTTGCAGTTTCTACTTCAGCATCCGCAGCATTGCCCTTGCTGTCATCATCTTCTGACGTTTGGTGAGCTTCCTTTCTGATCTAGAAATTTGCCATACCATTTTTTTAAGCGCAACACAATATTTTAATGCCATTATAGTAATTTTTTTACTGATAGTAATGTTGAATTAATTTACATGATATCTTAGCTGTTAATGTATCTTTCTTATTCTTGTAGTTGACTCTGTTTATCTCATTTTTGCTGTTAGCTAGTTGAATGACATTGGTTTGAAGTGCATAAATTAATTCTATGAATATATTAGTACAATTTTATTTGCTATCATTTTTTTTTGTGTACAATTTATCTTGTATTCTTTGAAACAATTTTTGTAATGTTTTTTTTTCTTGTTCTTGATTTGTAACATTTGTGGTGTGGACATCACGATCATAAGTGACTAGACATCTTAGATTTACTAATCTTTACCTTAATGATTTTAAGTAGGATCTTTTTGGTTCAATTGACTCCAATTCATCTTGACTCTTCCAAAACTCAATTAATGATTTATTGACATTTATGATCTCACCTGCAACGACATTCATGATATTCTTGGTGGTCATCTTTACTTATAGATTATGCATGCTATGTATTCATTTCTTGACCTTAACATATATAACTTTGGTTTTAATTGTTTTTTTTTTGTACTTCCTAATAGGCTACCACACCAAAAAGGCACCATTGCTTTGTGTCACCTACTCGTATTGAAGAGCCTTTTGTTAGCATTATATAATTATTTAATTTGTGCATGCCCTTGTTTGTCCTTTTGTCTTCTTCTATCGATGTTAGTTATTATGATATATGAATTCATTGGCTGTAAATCATATATAAGTAGTTTTTGCTTGTCCAAATCAATGCTTTTTGTTTTGTGTATATGGATATATTGCAATCACATGTCCTTTTACTTAAGAATCTTGAGAGGGAAACCTCCAGCCCTAAGCTTGAAAAAGATGAAATTTGATAGTTGATGGTGAGCTTGAAGCTAGGCTTGTATAGTTGAATGATTGTGTTGAATGTCCTAACATCTGCTAGACCCAATATAATGAATTATGCCTGAGTGTGATAATATTTATCTTGACACAACTCTTGTAGATCAATGATTGGTGAAGAATCTTAATAACCTTATTTGAATATTTGAGAAAGCCTACAAAATAATTCTTGATAGTGAGAAAAGTATCAATATTATCCCTACTAATATTGCCAACGACCTAGTATTAGCCCTTTTGTCGATATGAGTATATATCAAGTATTGTCAATTGATACCTCTTTGACCGAGGGTGGTCAAAGTTTCTTAGACTTGATTTATTTTGGCATGAAGTTTGGTGTGATTTTCTACTAATGAAGGTGAAAGAGTCTTTTTAGGCCATCCCTTAATGTATGGATAGTCTCCCACTTAATAACAAAAAATGAAAAAAGTCTTTATATATCCCTTTATACCAACTAAGTCAAGTTGTAGTTGTTAAGTAAGCTTGAAAGCTCTAATTTATAATAACTTAATATTATTATTGATTATGATCTCCACAAAAATGTTAGAAATCGAACAAAATTATGTGCATAAGTTGTGAATCATAATCCAAGCATTTTAAGAGCTACACATGTGGCCAAAAGATCTTTTAGAATTCTAAGATATTTTCTTAAATAACTTTTGAAATGGCATACCCCTTCTACGAGACATATAACTTGCTATTAACCTTATTCATGGATTGATATCCTAAACCTGCACATAACCAAATTATCTCACTTGAATGGGTCATGTTGTGTTGGCAAGTTGATGAATTATTCTTAAGATGACATGCCTAAGAAAGCCATCTCTTATATGTTGTTTTTCCCTTAACGCTTAAAAAATGTGTTGATAATATGCATAGGTAATTAAGCTATTAAAAAGGTTGTAATTTATTGATTCTTGGTAGTGCATTATAACTTTCTTGACCAAATGATTGGGACTATAATTTCTAAAATTTTAACCTTAAAAATGGAGATCATTTATTTAGGATTGAAAAATCAGTGTAAAATGTTATCTAAAATAATGAATGATTTATATAAATAGAAGGTCATTTCTTTTGATTTTGCTTAGTTGATGCAAAGCAAAATGCTATTATATATACTTGTTCATGTAAAAAGTTGGCAAGGTTATTTTTCATATAATCGGTTAGCCAAAAAGCGATTATAGTTTGGAAAATTTGTTTTATTATTTTGCTGTTGCTTTATTGTGGCTGTGTGATCAAGATCTTGTCAAATAGTTGCTTTGCTTCATGTGTTTGACAGTAAACTTGTGAGATATATTTGAGAGTTTGAAGTTTTTCTTTGTGTATTTTTTTTTTCTTGTAGCTAAGCCAAAGCGAGAAGACAAGATGAGTAGAGCTTCTGTTCTTTTTTTCTATTATGGAGCTGGGTTTCTTTTTATACTTGAAAAAAATAGGGAGAAGTTGTAATCATTAGTTATATTTTGTATAGAACAAAAAGCAAAGTTGGTGTAGTCTTGAAGTTTTGGGTTAGAGTTAAAGTCTTAGGAATTAGTAAGGAAGAAAATTCTTGTTTTTCTTCTTCCACTTTATAAACTTAATAGAAATTTCTGTTTTTTTCTTTGGTTATTTTTTATTTGTGAGGATCCCTAGTTTTGTCTTTGAGTTTACAATAAAATACTCAAAGTTGTTATGAATTTACAATTTGCATCAACATATTCCACTTCTTAAAAACAATATTTCTTGGCCAACTATACTAAATTCCTAAGAATCTATAATTTGGGGCCACCCTCTTAAGTAAGAAGCTCCATGAATACCAAGAGATTGGTACTTACCTTAGTTCCAACAATGGAAGATGCTTGGGACAAGGAACATTGCACATTCTAGTTTAACCTTTTCACAACCAAAATATGTCACTAACAAGCCTTGAATAGAACCATCTATGCATTCCATTCCTGACAGTATTGAACTCAAGAGACTTTCTTGAAGTTCATCTTGGCACAAAATTTAACATAAAGGCCATATGTTTATGCATCCAAATATTATATATATAATCATCATATTATACTAATATAATATAGTATGTATCATATATTATATTTTTTTCTTTTCATATATAGTTTTATTTAGCATTGTTTTGATTTTTTTTCTCTTTTTCATATTTATTATTTCGTTGGGCTTAAATTCCTTTTATGACCTGTATCTTCACTCCTAAGAAATGTTATATCATAAATCATTAGCAATTAGCTTTTACCTCAATATATCATGGTCTCACCTTTGAGTATCATGACATTAGGATATGAAGTATCTCATTATCACGTAGTTGTCATCGTTTATTATCAAGATTTTGTGTTGATAGAGACTGTAGTCTTTGTAATGTTGAAACCTTATTTTAGAGTGCCCATGACACTAAAAGGCGAAGTATCTCACCATTATATAGTCGAGGTCTCTAACACACTGGTCTCATCTTTGAGTATCAAGAGACCAATAATTTTTCTTTTGTTATTTTCAAGAGTTGCTTCCTTTGGTGATTTTTTTCATGAGATATCATTTGGTGTTAACTCTTTATTTTTTTAAGAGGTGTCACATCAACTTCTTATTTTATTATTTTTTTAAACTATTTTTTAAAAATAAATAAAACAAGTCAAGTAATATGTTTACTATTTTAAAGTCAATTTTAAACCACGTAAATTCCTTCAAAACGATCACATTGATTTTTTTAAAATTAGGTTCATTGATTGCATTAGTGAAGCAAAACTTATTATTTTTAATGGCTTATTATACAACATAATATAAGAGACAAACTATTAATCATAAAATCTAGGTATTATTTATTTTATTCTTATGTTTGAGTCTCATGTTGTGTCTTGGTTGGGTAGCAAAAATAATTTAATATATATGCATATAATAAATTTAATGGGGTCTTATTGCATGCCAAGTTAATGTCTCACAATAAAGCATGTAAATAATATATGATAAATATATGAATAAAATATTATTTTATTTTTTAAATATCCAATCTTTTGTTTCAAGGAATTGTATAATTTTGTTTACTTTTCTCTTTTATTTTTTTATAACTTTTCTTTTTTTGTTAGTCATAATACAAGTCTTTGATGGAAATAAAGAGAAACAAAATAGATCTTGAATTGCAAACAACAAACTTGTATTCGAGAGAATTTGGGAGAAATTTAAAAATGACAATAGAAACCCTAAAGTGTGAGAAGATAAAAGCAAAGAGCTTTATTTCATTCATGCATAACAACAAAAACAACGATTACATGTTTTTATGAGCTTTATAAGCAACTAAACTCCCAAATAGTTGCTTCTAAATCGAAAAGTTGTTCCTAACTTAAAATTTAAAATTATTTAAACATTTAAATTCCTAAAAATGCTAACAAGCATTTAAAATGTTAACAACTATTTAAAATATGCTAACTAATATTTAAAAAGTGTTAAACAAACACTTAAAGTTTGTTAACATTACTCCCCCTTAAACTTGAAGTATCTTCAAGCCTAATTGATTTTGTAATTCTTCAAACTTCTTCACTCCAAGCGATTTAGTGAAAATATTCGTTACTTGTTCTTCAGTACTGCAATATACCAGGCTTATAATCTACTTGTTGACATGATCACGAAGAAAATGATGCCTTGTCTCGATATGCTTGGTTCTCTCATGTTGAACTGGATCTTTTGCTAATTTGATGGCTGACATATTGTCAATAAAGATAGTTGTTGACTCTTCTTGTTGATGATGTAACTCCTGCAATAAATTTTGTAACCAAGTTGTTTCACAAACTATTGATGAAGCTGCAATATACTCTATTTTACAAGATGAAAGAGTAATGATATCTTGTTTAGTTTATCTCCACATAAATATTGATGAACCTAAGAAGAAACAATAACCAGTTGTACTCCTTTTATTTATATCACCTCTCTAGTCACTGTCAAAATAGCCACATAAATTTGTGCTATTTTGGTTAGTGAAATATAAATCATAATCAAGTGTCCCTTTAATATATCTTAATATTCTTTTTGTAACAATCCAATTTGTTTCCTTTCGATTTTCCATATATCAACTATTGAGTCCAACAGAATATAGAATATCATGTCTTGTAATAGTGAGGTAACAAAGAATACCAACAAGACTTTTGAACAAAATAGAGTCAATGTCTTTTCTTTTTCTTTCTTTACATATTTTCATTCTCACATCAAGTGGTGTTGTCATTGATTTGTAATATTTCATTCTAAACTTTTTTAGAAGTTTAGTAGCATATATTCTTTGAGAGATTTGGATTCCATTTGTCATTTGCTTCACTTTTAAGCCAAGGAAGTGTGACATTTCACCATTATCTATCATATCAAATTCATGCTGCATAGTTCTTTTGAATTCTTGAAACAATTCAAAGAATTTTTTATATAAAGAAAATCATCTTCATAAAACCAAATTATAAGAATATCATTTGGAGTTGTCTTAATGTAAAATGTATGCTCAAATGGATATTTTTGAAATTCTTGTTGTTGAAGATATCCATCAATCTTGATATTTCATGCTCTTGGTGCTTGTTTCAATCCATATAAAGCATTTTTTAAATGATAGATTTTATGTAGATCACTCATAATTCTGTAATTTTTAGGTTGATCAATATATACTTCTTTTAAAGCTCTATTTAAAGATGCAGATTTAACATCAAGTTGGCATACCTTCCATTCATGATGTGTTGCAAGTGCTAAAATCAACTTTATTCTGTCAAATCGAGCAACTGGAGCAAATACATCGTTGTAGTTTATATCATATTTTTGGCTAAAGCCTTTTGCCACAAGTCTTGTCTTGTATCTATCTACTGTTCTATCTGTTTTATGCTTGATCTTGTAAACCCATTTTACTCCTATGGCTTTCTTTTGAGGGAGATCAATCAACTCTCATGCATTATTTTTTTCTATGGATGTTATTTTTTCATCCATAGCTTTTTGCAAATTTATATCTTGTATTGTTTCATCAAAAGAAATGAGTTCATTATCAGCAAAATAATAGAATAAGTTAGAATACTTAGAAGTTTTCTCATATATCTCTTGTAGACTTTTCATCTTTCTGTTTGAGTCAATAAGATATGCTGTCTTTTGCAAATTAGTTCTTGACGGAGAGTTTGTTGGAGAATTCAAATCATGTATTTGATGATTTTGAATTTCTTCTTCTTGCCTAGGTGTGATAGTTTTATCACTCTTCTCTTCTTTCTATTTCTAAGTATCTTCTTCTACAAACACAACATCACGACTAATAAACACCCTTTCAAAAATGCTTCTGCTCTTCTCCCTTCGATGTTGCAATGTTTGATATTTTTCTTCTTTAGGCTCTGATATCACTTTGATGGAAATAAAGAGAAATAAAATCGACTTCGAATTGCAAACAACAACTTCCATTCGAGAGAATTTGGGAGAAATTTGAAAACGGTAACAAAAACCTTAAAGTGCGGGAAGATAAAAATAAAGAACTTTTATTTCATTTATGCATAATAACAAAAATAATGATTACACGTTTTTATAAGCTTTATAAGCAACTAATCTCCCAAATAGTTGCTTCTAATTCGAAAAGTTGTTCCTAAATTAAAATTTAAAATTATTTAAACATTTAAATTTCTAAAATTGTTAACAAACATTTAAAATACTTACAAGTACTTAATATATGTTAACCAACACTTAAAAAGTGTTAAACAAACACTTAAAAGTTTGCTAACAGTCTTTTCATATTTTCTAAACCTTAGAGACTAATCTGCAAAATATAGTTTTTTGAATAGTCATGAACTTTATGATGGTCGTTTGACACCCTCCTAACGTTATCTTAGTTTGTGGTCTTTTTTATAGAAAATGTTAAGTTCAATAAAGCTAAGCCATTACAAAAAAATCATAATTTTTATATTTTATAATCATGTTAAATTGTTTTTAATCAACTTCTATTCTTTTTTTCCTTTCCAATTCCTTACGATGAATAAATAAATTTTTAATTTTTTTAATTTTTTTGACCTTTATTTGCTTTCAAGATAATATTACAGAACAATCTCAAGTAGTGAATTTTAAGAAAATAACCAACAATATGGTACCACGCTCGATCGAGAAATATCAGTTAATAGTAACAAAATCAAGGATTATACTTATCTTCCAAATTATTGAATTCAATTCATATAAGTTAATATGTTTACTAAACAACAAATAATATTACAATGAACATGTACACAGATAGTATCAAGTTTTTTTCCCTTTTCTTTTCTTTAAATCTTATCTTGATCACAGCTCTTCTCTTAACTTTTTTATTCTCGTTTCTCTCTTCTAGCTTAATTATTATTATCTTAAGAAATTTTTGAGTTTCCAAACTTTCCACTCTTATTCTCTTCCTGATTCTTTCTCTTCTCCACCCAACTAAGCTCCTTTCTGATTTCCTTAGTTGTCTCTTCATCTCTATGTTTTTTGAATTTTGCTAGTTTCTAATCAATTAGGCTCATTGCCGCATCAATCATTGCCATTTGTTTTGGGTTTGGGATTTTACAAAATTTAGAAGTTAAATTAAAATTATAATTAAAATTTATACACTTTTCGACCAATTTTATTTCGAAAAATTTGTAGACCAATTTCTTGTGAACGCCTTGATGAATTCTACTTATCAGACAATTTCACATTTTTTTGTTATTTAATATTTTAATCATTTTCTTTACATAAAATTATTTTTAAAGATGAATTTTTTCAAGTCAAGTTTTGTTTAAAATTCTGTATTCAGTGTACCTTTTTTGTGTTATTAAGTTTGTTTTTAATAATTTTAAAGATTATGTTCAAACTTGTAAACTAGTCTTATAATTCTTTGATTTTTTATTTTATTATTTGAAAACTTCTAATTTCTACCAAATTGTTATCAGTGATTTTAAAACAATTAGTATACTTTTTTAGCTCATCTTTTGGTTCATATGTCTCATCATAGTATATTTTTTTAGGAAAAAATGAAATAATTTATAAAATTTGAATAACTTTCAAAAAATTGATTAATTCAAATTATAATAAAATTATATTTTATTATAAGTTGGGATGTTATAGTGTGCTTGTGGATATTTGTGATTAGAAGACAAGAGAAATGTGTTGCAGGCAATAAGCAAGTGAATCCAACTTAGGCTTGAGAGAAGCAGATTTTTGGTTAAAGCATGTATTGGCTTGTGGATCTTTAGCATGTATGAAGAGGTGTTTATAATTAATCATTCTTGGTAATAGTGTTGTAGTGTAACCTTTGTTTTTGGATTACATGGACAAGGGAGGAAAAAGTGAATGGTCTTTTGTCTTCGAAATTTGTCATTTTCAATAATTTTTTTGTCCTTGGAATAAATTTTGAGAAGCTAACTGTTATGGTTGATAGGGTTGGCTTGAAGGTTCTTTCTATCTTGTAGATTGGGGCATGCGTGCATGCTAGTAGGTGAGTAGGCACGTGTGTGTGTGTGTGTGTATATAGTAGATTAAACTAGGATGAAACATTGGACTTTTCCCATTGTTGCGTCAATGGTGTAGAGTTAAGCACTTGTAGATCTTGCAATTTCTGTCCCAATGAAATTTAGAGTCTTCATGTTTATTCTTTTCGGAGTGTGGGAGGGGTTTTTTTTGTAATGGAATCAATTTATTGTATAAGTGTAACCCAAATGAAAAAAGATGGAATCTCTAATGCCATTGGGTTAGGGTATTATAGAATTGTATTTTAAATTTTTGAAGTGTGTTGATGAGAAGAGTTACATGCTCCATCCTAAGCTCAAATGTATCCCCTTCGTCCTCTCTCCAAGACTTA
Source organism: Vanilla planifolia (assembly GCA_023846275.1). NCBI lineage: Eukaryota > Viridiplantae > Streptophyta > Magnoliopsida > Asparagales > Orchidaceae > Vanilla > Vanilla planifolia. Next base: position 12,561,051 of record CM043874.1, on the reverse strand, counting down.
TTTTGATTTTTACCACATTGGTTCAAATGGCTCTGTCTTTCATAAAATTCTCAATTTCATTGTTCTATTAAGTATTGGTCTTCAAACAAGTTGAGTTTGAAAAATAAATGAAAATGTCAAAATGTTGTATGATCTGTGGATATGCATGAGACGGATAATTTAGAGTAATACAATGTTTAAATTATGGTAGTGATGTACACATTATTTTGATGGATGTTCTGTCTTGCTACTCAGCATGGCTCTTAAAAATCCGAGCTTGTTTATTAAATGCAAGTTAACCTGTACTCGTTTTCGTAGGTACGTCAGTCATGCGTTTTACCTGTGGTCCATCGCACCCCAACACAGTAGCAAACTATAACTTTCATGTAGGTGCAACCAGAGTTTACTTGGGTCAGATCACTTACAGGTATCTTTCTGGTTTCCCACTGCTCATTTACCTTATTACCTCAATTTTCTTAAGCTTTGCAACTGTAAAACAGACTGCTGCCAGTTATCATGCTATTGCAATTACTTTGTCGTTGATGGAAGCTCACTAAGTGTACAGCATGAGCAAGCAACACTTGGAATACCTAAACCAAAGCTTGGAGCCGAAGATCTTCGTACACAGGTAGCCGTTCTTGGCCATCCATGTTTTGCTGTTTCGCTTTGCTATGGCAATAATAAGTGCCTGAATTACTGCGGGATGCTGCAGCTTGGCTCGAGTACTTAAGAGTGGGCAACGAATGTGGTTCAACTATGGCAAACAAATAGAAGTTCATAAGAAAGTTTCTCCTGGAGAATGTGATATTGATACGAGGCACTCATCTATAACAATGAAACAACTGGGTTTTGCTGCTTTGTAGAATATGTGACATTTGATACTTCATCTAAATCAAGCATGGCTGCACCCGAAACTGATGTATCCAAAACTACAGGAAACAGTTTGGTAGCTTCAGAGGCAAATGACATGGAATCAGCAGCGAGTGCGGTAAGTAGTTTAATGATATAGAAAATGAGTGATTATCAGTATTTGTTTAGGCATCTTCCTCACAACAATGTTTGACCCAAGGGGCCTGACAGTTAAACGAAGGCTAAATGATGACAAGCGATGCATTTATGAGTTGTTAGAATCAGAGTTGCAGGCCGAGCTAGTTGACCTGAGCTAGACTGCGGAGGGCTATTGTTATTAATCTGTAACTGAATTTAAGACCGTTGTAATTGGAAGTTGTGTAGTTAATCTATTATTCATTAAAGAATAATTAGAATATTATGAAGTTTATTTAAAAATGTTAATTTATTATAGTAATGTTATATGTTATATGTCTAATCAAGAATTTAATTTAGTATTTTTAAATAAAATATAGATGTAAGATATCATGTAAAGATTGTATGTTTGAAATTTGTTTTTACAAGTATAAAGTTGGTTGATTTTTTTATTAATTGTTATTTCCAAAAATATTAATAAGGATATGATGATATTAATGTTGAAAAATTGAGAGCATATTATTCATAAGATAGAAGTGTGAATCATGTAAATTAAAATCTAATTTGAATCAAATAATTTAAATATTTTTATTACAAAATTTTTTAACTTTTAATTGGTTTTAAAATAAAATTTTAGAAAATAATTTTTTGTTTTACAAGAATTTTTGTGATAGTGTTGATTGTTGTGAAACAATAGAAGTAAAATAAGTAATATAAGTAAATCAAATTATTTTTGTTGTGGTTAAATCTTATTTAGTTCTTTTGATTGTTTCAATTAATTTTTGATAAGATTTAAACTCTATTTGAGTTATTATACTTTTTATATAGTAGTTCTTAATTCTTTCTTAAAAATGTAGCATCTCTTTTTCTCTATTAATCCTTGATTATCATTAAAATAGTTGTAAATTTTTTAGCTTTTGATTATGTTATATTTTTTTTTATTATGTTTTATGATACTGTTGCTAAATCAATGTTATTCTAAATTGCTAATTTTTGAAAAAATTTCGTTATTGTTAACTCGTGATTTTTTACTTTTTTTTAGCATTAGTATAATTTGTTTTATATGATTGTACCCATTATTAAAGAATTTGTTACGATGCAGGATCAATAAAAATATGTTTTTTTTGCTTTTTTCAATTGCTAAAAAAAATGAGAATAATTTTAAATTTATTACAATGTTATTTGTAGTAAATTTTAAAATAAATTCATAAAATAAATATAAATTATTATATATAAATTAATTGGTTCATAGCAAATGATAAAATTAAAAAAAAGTTCAATCATTAAAAAAGTTTTCATCTCCTTGTGTTTCAAGTATACTTTTCTTATAACAAATAATTGAGATTTAAAGAAATTTTATATAAAAATTTTCAAACGTAGTATGAACTAATTAATAAAATGAATATTTCTTATTATAAAATTATATTAATAGAGTTAATTAATTTTTAAAAGCGAAGAAATTTTTGATAAAATAATTTCTTACTTCATCTTCAAAGTTACAAGATTGTTGAGTTGAAAGTGTTATTTCGACAAAGTAAAGGACTAATGATCCATAGAGTGGAAGTAATGACAGATAAAAGTGATGTATCTCATGAGCTTGAAAGGTAACTTTCTTTTTGATAAAAATAAGTTTTTCAAATATTTATTGTGATCATATTATATATCTTGTTAGCATATATGATATATTACATTTAAGAAACATAGGCTTGACGATCTCCTATCATGAAATAGCTTAAGAAAGTGCTTAAATTGATTAATTTTCTCAAAGCTTCAATGACATGTTAAATTTATATGATCAAATCCTATGATTTATTGAAATTTATATATTACATTGACTAATGTGTCTTAAAGATATTGAAATACTTTAAATGAATAAACATTTAATAATGTACAAAAATTCTTAGAATACATTTTTTCAAGATCATAATTTTTGCACTTATGGTATATTAATATCACGTATAGTACATTTAGTTTTTATGTATTATATGTCGACTATAGTGCATGAATAATGCTCATTGTCTTTACATTCTTATATATAGAGAATTGTGTACAATATGTTACATTCTAAAAAGAAAGGTAAGAAATTAGGAAGACAATATGCAATAGAAGACAGCCTAAAGCCTTGATTTGTGCACAATACTTTAGCATTGAATACATGTAAGTTTTTATGTATAGTATGATAGTTGTTACATATATTAGAGAAGATTGTAATGAACCAAAAATAAGAAATCTACATATAATATTTATGTGACTGTTAGAAGTTGTTAAGTATTTTGTTAGGTTCATTTGCATATAAATTGGCCTCTAAACATAAGAGATTAAATTATGTTTTTTGAAAATCATTTATAGACATTTGATGCAGGAGCACTTAACATTAGCTCACAAACATACATTTGTTGGTGTCGCACCAATTTCACAAGTTGGTCGATACAAAATTTGGTTGAAAATTGTTTAAAAAATGCTTAAAATTGAATTTTTTTATTGATTTCGATGCCTGTTGTCGTTAGCAGCCATTGTCAACACCTAAGCTGACCCATATGCTCGTGTGACCTAAATTAACTCAGGAACACTATTTAACCCACATTGATCTGTGCTGGACTGTTACTCACAACGACTTGCGGCGACTCGTGATGACCTTTGCTAACCTGCCAGTCCTACCGACCTGTTTATTCCACTCGACCCAAGCCTACCCAAAAATCGAACAAGAAGCACCACTGTGCCTTGCTTGCCTCGCTGTTCCGTCACCCACTGTTTCTTCGCTAATATCCTAAACATCCCTACTAACCCAAATCACTACTACATCACTCTTTTACCACTTTGGTGCTCCAAATATTAACACTTATAGATAAAGACATTATCATAAAAAGGTGCATATCTTTCAGTAATTTTTATTTTCTAGGTAGTATTCTAAAGTCAATTATTTTTTCTATTAAATTACTCAACATAAAGTTTATCTTAAATTATCTATTTTATATATGTAAAATTTGACATGATAAAAATTATTTTACAAGTTTTTATGATTAATACTTAATGTGTTGTCCCTTACTTAACTTAATAATCCACACTATAGCTTTGAGATGCTAATATTTGAACAATTTTAAAATCACATGTCACATAACCCTAATTAGTGCATATTATCTTTTATATTTTTTAATAATCTATTAGACATCTTCAGTGTTGTAGGTTCTAATTTAGACCTTAGTAGAAGTTTAAATGTATCATAAATTATATTTCAAAGTGTCTTTAAATGTCTTATTTGTTATATTTGAATTATTAAGAAATTTTTGAATACTTTTTAGTGTTATATTATTTTTGAAGGAGAAAATCCATGTATCATGTTACATCTATATTTTTTATATCTTTCAAACACCTTCATATCATGTAAGAGTTTTTAATTATCTTCAGCTATGTTGTTTTAAATCTTTTAATGCCTTGTAAGTTCTTATTTCTAATAAATGAAGTAAGCATATGTACTAACAAGACTTTATTTTTCTCTATTATATTAAAAATCTTATTTATTGATTTATCAAATTATATTCTCACACTTAATCATGCTCAATTTTATCTTTGGTATACATATTTTTGTCACAAATATTAATAGTGTGGTCTACATGGCCATTAGCCACCCCATAATCTCAATCTTATGACCCACATGGTCACAAGTCATCTCATAATGACAATATCTTAATATTATGACCCACAAAACCACTAGTTATCTCACAATGATAAAATCTCAATCTTATAATTCACATGACCACTTACTATAAAGAATATTATATTTAAATTTTTAGAAATTCAATATTCATTCAAGTTATTTAATATAATCTTATGAGTTTGAAAAATAATATTTGAGCTTAATAATGTGGATATTTATGTAGTATTTTTATTACTTTTTTTTTTATTTATTTTGTCCAATGCTTAAATGAAATTTTATTAGATTATAATTTGACTGGTATAATAGAATTATAAAAAATGAATTTTATCAAAGTTTAATAAGTTGATTTAATTGAGATATTAGAAAGAGTTTTTTTTGGATATTTTCATATATTATTAGCATGTAATCCTTGTTAACTTATTGAAATTATATTAAATATTATAGATTTATTGTGGATCTTCTTAAATTAAAAAAAATTCATACTTTACCTATTTATTACACATATATTTATATATATCATTCATAAGAAATCGTTAAATTGTAATTCTTATTTTTAGCGTAAGGAACTAATATATATATTAAATTATATTTGTAAAACCAATTTAACTTTTTGATTTTTATATAATTATTTATGAGAAAAAATTTAGATTTTTTGATAATTTTATTCTTTTGTAAATATTTTAAATTAAATTATTATTGTGTGATCAACAAATAAAATTTAGGATTTTAAAATAAAAATATAGGTAATAAATAACTATAATAGTTTTATATAGTTTTGAAATTGTATTTATTTATAAGATATATTTTCACACAATATTACTAATTATTAAAAAAAGTTATGAAAAATATTAGACATATTGTTTTCTTTTTGAGATTTAAATTAAAATAAATGTATTTGTAAAATCATTAACCAATAATCTTAATAAATGATCACTCGTATAACGTGGATATTTATGTAAAATTTTTGTTGCTTTTTTATCTATTTTGTCAAATGTTTAAATTAAATGTTATTAGATTATGATTTGGTTGGCACAATAGAATTATGAAAAATAAATTTTATCATTGTTTAATAAGTTAATTTAACTAAGATATTAGAAAGATTTTTTTTAATATTTTCATCTATTGTTAGCATGAATGGTTGTTAACTTATTGAAATTTATATCAAATATTATAAATTTGTTGCGTATCTTCTTAAATTTAAAAATTTTATATTTTACCTATTTATTACACATATATTTATTATATCATTCACAAGAAACCTTTAATATATATATTAAATTTTATTTCTAAAACCAATTTAACTTTTTGATTTTATATAATTATTTGTGAGAAAAAATTTAGATATTTGATAATTTTTTTCTTTTCCAAACCTTCAAAAGTAAATTATTATTATGTGATCAACAAGAAAAATTTAGGATTTTAAAATAAAAAATAAAGTTAATAAAAAACTATAATAGTTTTATATAGTTTTGAAATAATATATCTTTAAAAAGTAATAATATTATATGTTTAAAATTTTGATAAGAAATTGTGTTTTATTTTGCTTTGATACTTCACAAAAAAAAAATTTAGGAAAAGTTTTACAAATAACTTAAAATCCTAAATATTTAAAAAATAAAAACAGGCAAATATTTACAGGATTTATCCGCATTCCACGTTAATCCGAAAAAGAATAAAAAGATGTCGCATATTGTTTTTGCTTTCGTTATTTTACAGTATTCCGCATAAAATGTCGATGTCGCATTGTATTGCGTGGGATCAAAATAAAAAAAAAAAAAGCTTTCCGATTTTTTTCGTTTTTTCGAAGTTTGAAAAAAATGAATAGTACGCAGTCAGTTTTTAAATGAAATTTTAAAATAAATATGAACTTTTATTTATTAGAATAAATTATTGTTTCGAGTTTTATGTAAATGTTTATATTAAATCATGAACCTTATTTTAAAACTATTAAATTATTTATCAAGCTAATTTTGTATAGTTTTAAAATAATATAAATTAATAAAAAAATAATTATATAAATTTCAAACAAATTATTATTTTTAAATACAACGACGTATATGCTTCAAACTTTAGCTTCGTAAAATTGAAGATTTTAAATTATTCTATGTCAAATTTTATTTTATTCAAATCTACTTGAGCAAAAATAATAAAAATAAATGTTATATTATACAAAAAAATAAAAATGCTAAAAATATGTAAAACGGAGAATTATTTTGAATAGTTATTTGCATAGTTCGGTGATCAATAAACTTTAATGAAATAATTATATATTTTAAGTTATTTATTACTTTGTATCTTTTTTTCTAATATTTTATACTCAATCAAATCCTGTTTTTTTTACGATTGCATCTCGTTTGCCGATCTCATATTTAGTAATCTCATTTCGAATGATTTCTGAACTGTTTCTTATGTAGCACAGCTCATCAAAATAAGCAAAAATACTATTTCTACGTAAAATACCATCTATAGGTATTTGAACAGAAATACCAAAATAGGGTATTCTTTTAGTTCCTCGTTCTTGATCATATTGTCAATATGTGTTATAAACATAGATTTATTAGAGCTCACAATTTGTTTATATTAATCAAATTTTATAATTTAAGATACGATTTTAAAAAAATATTCACAGGAAATAATGGTCAAGTTTTTCAAAAAAATCTAAAAAATGTAATTCATTATTTTAGAGTAATATTTGAAGATTTTATGCCTAATAATATTTTAATTAATGTTAAATCATATATTATATATTTTATTAAAATTTTGAAAATTTTTTTTGGATAATTCTCACATAAGTACATTCTTTACTATTTGCGGTATACCATCATTCAAACTTACGCCAAAATCAAAAGCGATCGAAAGCAGGTAGTTATTCGAACTAATGTAATTTCAATACTTCCGTAAAACATGTGCTCGATCATAGTGCGTTTTATGCTATATCAAAAAAAAAAAAAAAAACAGAGTGGAGAGAAGGAGAGAAAAAATAGAATTTATTTACAAGGCATTTTTTTAGAAGATATTAATGTTAATTATTAAAAGAAGTTATGAAAGTTGTTAGACATGTTATTTGTCTTTTGGGATTTAAACTAAAATAAATACATTTGAGAAGTCATTGGTTAATAACCTTAACGAATTATCATGTTATTTTTTTTAATTAAATTACATAATGAATTAAGTTATGAAAGAAATCATGTGAGTAATTATGTAGTATTTTTGTTACATTTTTTCCATTTTTTCGAATGTTTAAATTAAATTTTATTAGATTAGAATTTTTGTTGGTGCAATAGAAATATAAAAAATTAATTTTATCAAAATTTAATAAGTTAATTTAATTGAGATACTACTTAGAGCTTTTTGTTTAATATTTTGATATATTGTTAGTTATTAATCTTAGTTAACTCACCATGAATTTATATAAAATACTATAGATTTTTTGTTGACCTTCTTACTTTTGAGAAATTTATTTTTTACCCATTTATGTGTGTGTATTTATTTTAGTTTAAATCTAAAAAGACAAAAAAATTTATTTTTTACCCATATATATATATATATATATATATATATATATATATATATATATATATATATATATATATATATATATATATATATATATATATATATATCATTCGAAACAAACCATTAAATTGTTGTTTTTATTTTTAGTATAAGGAATTAATAAATTATTAAATATTATTTGTATAAAAAATTAACTTTATAATTTTTATATATTTATTTATGAGAAAGAATTTTGACATTTTATAATTTTATTCTTTTTGTAGACCTTTCAAATTAATTTGTTATTGTGTGATCAATTAATTAAATTTTTGATTAAAAAAAACAGCTAATAAATAATTATAATTGAATTATATAGTTTTAAAATAATATATAATAAACAATAATAATATTATTTGTTTAAAATCTTTACAAGAAAATTTTGAATTGATAACTTCAACAATAAAAATAAGTAGAAAATGTTTGACAAATAATTTAAAATCCTAAATATTTAAAAAATAAAAACTTGACAAATAATTAAAGGATTTATGTGTGCATTAATCACGCAATAAAAAAATGTCGCATATTTTCCGCTTTGCAGTTTTGCGTGTGCCCGCATAATAGTTCCATGCGGCTTCTTAAAAGCGAACACCCCTCCGATTCGGCGATTTCGAGGGAAAACCGCGATTGTTAGCTCACGGATTTTGGGCATTTTCTATGTCCGCATAATGCTTGATATGCGGACGGTCCTATAATTGCGATAGGATTTTATTGTGCAGGAAACAAAGAAAAAAGAAAACCGACTGCTCAATCGAATCCTCTGTTTTTTTTTTTTCCGAATTGGAACAAACAGGAAAAATACGTAGTTAGTTTTTAAAAGACATTTTAAAATAAATATAAACCATTATTTATTGGAATAAATTAATTTTTTGAGTTTTATGTAAATATCTATATTAAATAATCAACCCAATTATTAAAACTATAAAATTATTTATTAAGATAATTTTATATAATTTTAAATTAATGTAAATAAATAAAAACAAATGATTTAAATTAAACAAAAAAAAAGGATTATTTTAAAATAATATAAATTTCTTTGTCCGGTCTGGTCCGGTCGGGTTCGGTCCGGTCTGGTTTGGTCCGGTCCGGTCCGATACTGTCCGAACCGGTCGGGTCCGGTCGGGTATGGTCGGGTCGGGTCCGGACAATCCGGAAAAGAATAAAAAATGTCGCATATTGTTTTTGCTTTCGTTATTTTACAGTATTCCGCATAAAATGTCGATGCGACCTCGTAAATCTGATGACCCCTCCGATCCGGCAATTTCGCAGGAAAACCGTTAGTGTTAGCTCACGGATTTTGGCCATTTTCGGCGTCCGCATAACGACGTTTATGCGGACGGTCCTATCATTATACTGTATATGTATCGTGCGGAATAAAATAAAAAAAAACCCTTCCGAATTCTTTTTTTGTTTTTTCAAGGTTTTAAAAAAATAAACGGTACGCAGTCAGTTTTTAAAAGAAATTTTAAAATAAATATAAACACTTATTTTTTAGAATAAAATAATGTTTTGAGTTTTATCTAAATATTTATATTAAATCATGAATCTCATTATTAAACTATCAAATTATTTATTAAGCTAATTTTATATAGTTTTAAAATAATATAAATTAATAAAAAATAATTATATAAATTTTAAAAATTTTATTATTTTTAAATAAAACTACGTATATGATTCAGAGTTTAATTTTGTAAAATTAAAATTTTAAATTATTCTATGTCAATTTTATTTTATTCAAATCTATTTGAGCAAAAATAATAAGAATAAAAGAAAAATAAAAAATAAAATTATGTTATACAAAAATATCGAAATGCTAAAAATATGTAAAACTAACAATTATTTTGAATAGTTATTTTCATAGTTTGATAATCAATAAACATTAATAAAATAGTTGAATATTTTAAGTTGTTTGTTACTTTGTATATTTTTTTTGTATAATATGTTTTATGTACATATTACTAAATTAATTTCCCTCCTAATTATTTGTTCTCGAAAAAATTCTGCGATGGTTAACTCAAGATTTTTGCATTGCTTCAATGTCGTTACAAATTGTTTTATATGATTGCAGTTATGGTGTGGAATCTATAAGAAAATATGCGCATCGTTGACTAAAATGCCTTTCTTTAATTAGGAAACAAATCATGACAATGATTTTAAGTCCATTTCAATGATAATCATAATAAATTTCTATAAAATTAATATAAATTAATGTTTGTATATTAAGTTGTACATAGAAAATAGTAAATTTAGTAAAAGAAAGTTTAATTGTTAAAAATATTATCCATTTCTTTTTTGATATGTACTTTTCCATTCCAAATAATTAAGGTGTAAAAAAAATTTATATGAAATTTTTTAAATGCAGCATGAACTTAATAATAATAAAATCAATCTTTCATAATATAAAATTATATTAATATAGTGAATTAATTTTTCAAAGTGAAGTAGAAAATTTTATGATAACAACAATTTCGTATTTCTACGTCAATGTTAATAAGATTGCTGAGTTGAAATCGTCGCCTTCATTAAGGTAACGACAATGAAAAGTGGAGTAGATGCTTTTGGCATAGGTAAAAATGTTGGAACCTATGAGTTTTAAAGACAACATTTGAGCTTATATATTGCATTTATAAAATTGAGACTTGATGATCACAAAACGTTAAATAGTTTAATAAATGTTTAATTTACTTAATTTTTTAACAGCTTGAATGACTTTAAGAATGAAGGGATACTCCAATAATGTTCAAATTATTCGAAAGAAAAATATTTATCTTATATGATCAGATCTTATGATGCATTAAATTTATATATTACATTAAGAAATATGTCCCTAAAAAATTAAACTTTATTAGATGAATAAAAAAATTATAGTACACAAAATTTCTAAGATTACATTTTTAGAAAACAATAGTCTTTGTTCTTGAGTACAGTATATTGATATCACGTATAATATATTTACCATTCACGTATTATACGTAAAATGTTGTCTATGGTACAATTTCGCAGGAAAACCGCGAGTGTTAGCTCACGAATTTTGGCGCCCGCATAATGACCTTTATGCGAAAGGTCCTATAGTTACGGTCGCATTGTATTGCGTGGGATCAAAATAAAAAAAAAAAAAGCTTTCCGATTTTTTTCGTTTTTTCGAAGTTTGAAAAAAATGAATAGTACGCAGTCAGTTTTTAAATGAAATTTTAAAATAAATATGAACTTTTATTTATTAGAATAAATTATTGTTTCGAGTTTTATGTAAATGTTTATATTAAATCATGAACCTTATTTTAAAACTATTAAATTATTTATCAAGCTAATTTTGTATAGTTTTAAAATAATATAAATTAATAAAAAAATAATTATATAAATTTCAAACAAATTATTATTTTTAAATACAACGACGTATATGCTTCAAACTTTAGCTTCGTAAAATTGAAGATTTTAAATTATTCTATGTCAAATTTTATTTTATTCAAATCTACTTGAGCAAAAATAATAAAAATAAATGTTATATTATACAAAAAAATAAAAATGCTAAAAATATGTAAAACGGAGAATTATTTTGAATAGTTATTTGCATAGTTCGGTGATCAATAAACTTTAATGAAATAATTATATATTTTAAGTTATTTATTACTTTGTATCTTTTTTTCTAATATTTTATACTCAATCAAATCCTGTTTTTTTTTACGATTGCATCTCGTTTGCCGATCTCATATTTAGTAATCTCATTTCGAATGATTTCTGAACTGTTTCTTATGTAGCACAGCTCATCAAAATAAGCAAAAATACTATTTCTACGTAAAATACCATCTATAGGTATTTGAACAGAAATACCAAAATAGGGTATTCTTTTAGTTCCTCGTTCTTGATCATATTGTCAATATGTGTTATAAACATAGATTTATTAGAGCTCACAATTTGTTTATATTAATCAAATTTTATAATTTAAGATACGATTTTAAAAAAATATTCACAGGAAATAATGGTCAAGTTTTTCAAAAAAATCTAAAAAATGTAATTCATTATTTTAGAGTAATATTTGAAGATTTTATGCCTAATAATATTTTAATTAATGTTAAATCATATATTATATATTTTATTAAAATTTTGAAAATTTTTTTTGGATAATTCTCACATAAGTACATTCTTTACTATTTGCGGTATACCATCATTCAAACTTACGCCAAAATCAAAAGCGATCGAAAGCAGGTAGTTATTCGAACTAATGTAATTTCAATACTTCCGTAAAACATGTGCTCGATCATAGTGCGTTTTATGCTATATCAAAAAAAAAAAAAAAAACAGAGTGGAGAGAAGGAGAGAAAAAATAGAATTTATTTACAAGGCATTTTTTTAGAAGATATTAATGTTAATTATTAAAAGAAGTTATGAAAGTTGTTAGACATGTTATTTGTCTTTTGGGATTTAAACTAAAATAAATACATTTGAGAAGTCATTGGTTAATAACCTTAACGAATTATCATGTTATTTTTTTTAATTAAATTACATAATGAATTAAGTTATGAAAGAAATCATGTGAGTAATTATGTAGTATTTTTGTTACATTTTTTCCATTTTTTCGAATGTTTAAATTAAATTTTATTAGATTAGAATTTTTGTTGGTGCAATAGAAATATAAAAAATTAATTTTATCAAAATTTAATAAGTTAATTTAATTGAGATACTACTTAGAGCTTTTTGTTTAATATTTTGATATATTGTTAGTTATTAATCTTAGTTAACTCACCATGAATTTATATAAAATACTATAGATTTTTTGTTGACCTTCTTACTTTTGAGAAATTTATTTTTTACCCATTTATGTGTGTGTATTTATTTTAGTTTAAATCTAAAAAGACAAAAAAATTTATTTTTTACCCATATATATATATATATATATATATATATATATATCATTCGAAACAAACCATTAAATTGTTGTTTTTATTTTTAGTATAAGGAATTAATAAATTATTAAATATTATTTGTATAAAAAATTAACTTTATAATTTTTATATATTTATTTATGAGAAAGAATTTTGACATTTTATAATTTTATTCTTTTTGTAGACCTTTCAAATTAATTTGTTATTGTGTGATCAATTAATTAAATTTTTGATTAAAAAAAACAGCTAATAAATAATTATAATTGAATTATATAGTTTTAAAATAATATATAATAAACAATAATAATATTATTTGTTTAAAATCTTTACAAGAAAATTTTGAATTGATAACTTCAACAATAAAAATAAGTAGAAAATGTTTGACAAATAATTTAAAATCCTAAATATTTAAAAAATAAAAACTTGACAAATAATTAAAGGATTTATGTGTGCATTAATCACGCAATAAAAAAATGTCGCATATTTTCCGCTTTGCAGTTTTGCGTGTGCCCGCATAATAGTTCCATGCGGCTTCTTAAAAGCGAACACCCCTCCGATTCGGCGATTTCGAGGGAAAACCGCGATTGTTAGCTCACGGATTTTGGGCATTTTCTATGTCCGCATAATGCTTGATATGCGGACGGTCCTATAATTGCGATAGGATTTTATTGTGCAGGAAACAAAGAAAAAAGAAAACCGACTCCTCAATCGAATCCACTTTTTTTTTTTTTTTCGAATTGGAACAAACAGGAAAAATACGTAGTTAGTTTTTAAAAGACATTTTAAAATAAATATAAACCATTACTTATTGGAATAAATTAATTTTTTGAGTTTTATGTAAATATCTATATTAAATAATCAACCCAATTATTAAAACTATAAAATTATATATTAAGTTAATTTTATATAATTTTAAATTAATATAAATAAATAAAAACAAATGATTTAAATTAAATAATAAAAAAGGATTATTTTAGGGATTAGGGAATAGGGATTAGGGATTAGGGATTAGGGATTAGGGGATTAGGGATTAGGGATTAGGGGATTAGGGATTAGGGATTATGGATTAGGGATTAGGGATTAGGGATTAGGGATTAGGGATAAGGGATTAAGGGATTAGGGATTAGGGATTAGGGATTAAGGGATTAGGGATTAAGGGATTAGGGATTAGGGATTAGGGATTAGGGATTAGGGATTAAGCTTGCTTCGAGGGATTAGGGATTAGGGATTAGGGATTAGGGATTAGGGATTAGGGATTAAGGGATTAGGGATAAGGGATTAGGGATTAGGGATTAGGGATTAAGGGATTAGGGATAGGGGATTAGGGATTAGGTATTAGGGATTAGGGATTAGGGATTAGGGATTAGGGATTAGGGATTAGGGATTAGGGATTAAGGGATTAGGGATTAGGGATTAGGGATTAGGGGATTAGGGATTAGGGATTAGGGATTAGGGATTAGGGATTAGGGATTAGGGATTAAGGGATTAGGGATTAGGGATTAAGGGATTAGGGATTAGGGATTAAGGGATTAGGGATTAAGGGATTAGGGATTAGGGATTAGGGATTAGGGATTAGGGATTAGGGATTAGGGATTAGGGATTAGGGATGAGGGATGAGGGATTAGGGATGAGGGATTAGGGATGAGGGATGAGGGATGAGGGATCAGGGATGAGGGATCAGGGATGAGGGATCAGGGATGAGGGATTAGGGATGAGGGATTAGGGATTAGGGGATTAGGGATGAGGGATTAGGGATGAGGGATTAGGGATTAGGGATGAGGGATTAGGGATGAGGGATTAAGGGATTAGGGATTAGGGATTAGGGATTAGGGATTAGGGATTAGGGATTTAGGGATTAGGGATTAGGGATTAGGGATTAGGGATTTAGGGATTAGGGATTTAGGGATTAGGGATTAGGGATTAGGGATTAGGGATTAGGGATTAGGGATTAGGGATTAGGGATTAGGGATTAGGGATTAGGGATTAGGGATTAGGGATTAGGGATTAGGGATTAGGGATTAGGGATTAGGGATTAGGGATTAGGGATTAGGGATTAGGGATTAGGGATTAGGGATTAGGGATTAGGGATTAGGGATTAGGGATTAGGGATTAGGGATTAGGGATTAGGGATTAGGGATTAGGGATTAGGGATTAGGGATTAGGGATTAGGGATTAGGGATTAGGGATTAGGGATTAGGGATTAGGGATTAGGGATTAGGGATTAGGGATTAGGGATTAGGGATTAGGGATTAGGGATTAGGGATTAGGGATTAGGGATTAGGGATTAGGGATTAGGGATTAGGGATTAGGGATTAGGGATTAGGGATTAGGGATTAGGGATTAGGGATTAGGGATTAGGGATTAGGGATTAGGGATTAGGGATTAGGGATTAGGGATTAGGGATTAGGGATTAGGGATTAGGGATTAGGGATTAGGGATTAGGGATTAGGGATTAGGGATTAGGGATTAGGGATTAGGGATTAGGGATTAGGGATTAGGGATTAGGGATTAGGGATTAGGGATTAGGGATTAGGGATTAGGGATTAGGGATTAGGGATTAGGGATTAGGGATTAGGGATTAGGGATTAGGGATTAGGGATTAGGGATTAGGGATTAGGGATTAGGGATTAGGGATTAGGGATTAGGGATTAGGGATTAGGGATTAGGGATTAGGGATTAGGGATTAGGGATTAGGGATTAGGGATTAGGGATTAGGGATTAGGGATTAGGGATTAGGGATTAGGGATTAGGGATTAGGGATTAGGGATTAGGGATTAGGGATTAGGGATTAGGGATTAGGGATTAGGGATTAGGGATTAGGGATTAGGGATTAGGGATTAGGGATTAGGGATTAGGGATTAGGGATTAGGGATTAGGGATTAGGGATTAGGGATTAGGGATTAGGGATTAGGGATTAGGGATTAGGGATTAGGGATTAGGGATTAGGGATTAGGGATTAGGGATTAGGGATTAGGGATTAGGGATTAGGGATTAGGGATTAGGGATTAGGGATTAGGGATTAGGGATTAGGGATTAGGGATTAGGGATTAGGGATTAGGGATTAGGGATTAGGGATTAGGGATTAGGGATTAGGGATTAGGGATTAGGGATTAGGGATTAGGGATTAGGGATTAGGGATTAGGGATTAGGGATTAGGGATTAGGGATTAGGGATTAGGGATTAGGGATTAGGGATTAGGGATTAGGGATTAGGGATTAGGGATTAGGGATTAGGGATTAGGGATTAGGGATTAGGGATTAGGGATTAGGGATTAGGGATTAGGGATTAGGGATTAGGGATTAGGGATTAGGGATTAGGGATTAGGGATTAGGGATTAGGGATTAGGGATTAGGGATTAGGGATTAGGGATTAGGGATTAGGGATTAGGGATTAGGGATTAGGGATTAGGGATTAGGGATTAGGGATTAGGGATTAGGGATTAGGGATTAGGGATTAGGGATTAGGGATTAGGGATTAGGGATTAGGGATTAGGGATTAGGGATTAGGGATTAGGGATTAGGGATTAGGGATTAGGGATTAGGGATTAGGGATTAGGGATTAGGGATTAGGGATTAGGGATTAGGGATTAGGGATTAGGGATTAGGGATTAGGGATTAGGGATTAGGGATTAGGGATTAGGGATTAGGGATTAGGGATTAGGGATTAGGGATTAGGGATTAGGGATTAGGGATTAGGGATTAGGGATTAGGGATTAGGGATTAGGGATTAGGGATTAGGGATTAGGGATTAGGGATTAGGGATTAGGGATTAGGGATTAGGGATTAGGGATTAGGGATTAGGGATTAGGGATTAGGGATTAGGGATTAGGGATTAGGGATTAGGGATTAGGGATTAGGGATTAGGGATTAGGGATTAGGGATTAGGGATTAGGGATTAGGGATTAGGGATTAGGGATTAGGGATTAGGGATTAGGGATTAGGGATTAGGGATTAGGGATTAGGGATTAGGGATTAGGGATTAGGGATTAGGGATTAGGGATTAGGGATTAGGGATTAGGGATTAGGGATTAGGGATTAGGGATTAGGGATTAGGGATTAGGGATTAGGGATTAGGGATTAGGGATTAGGGATTAGGGATTAGGGATTAGGGATTAGGGATTAGGGATTAGGGATTAGGGATTAGGGATTAGGGATTAGGGATTAGGGATTAGGGATTAGGGATTAGGGATTAGGGATTAGGGATTAGGGATTAGGGATTAGGGATTAGGGATTAGGGATTAGGGATTAGGGATTAGGGATTAGGGATTAGGGATTAGGGATTAGGGATTAGGGATTAGGGATTAGGGATTAGGGATTAGGGATTAGGGATTAGGGATTAGGGATTAGGGATTAGGGATTAGGGATTAGGGATTAGGGATTAGGGATTAGGGATTAGGGATTAGGGATTAGGGATTAGGGATTAGGGATTAGGGATTAGGGATTAGGGATTAGGGATTAGGGATTAGGGATTAGGGATTAGGGATTAGGGATTAGGGATTAGGGATTAGGGATTAGGGATTAGGGATTAGGGATTAGGGATTAGGGATTAGGGATTAGGGATTAGGGATTAGGGATTAGGGATTAGGGATTAGGGATTAGGGATTAGGGATTAGGGATTAGGGATTAGGGATTAGGGATTAGGGATTAGGGATTAGGGATTAGGGATTAGGGATTAGGGATTAGGGATTAGGGATTAGGGATTAGGGATTAGGGATTAGGGATTAGGGATTAGGGATTAGGGATTAGGGATTAGGGATTAGGGATTAGGGATTAGGGATTAGGGATTAGGGATTAGGGATTAGGGATTAGGGATTAGGGATTAGGGATTAGGGATTAGGGATTAGGGATTAGGGATTAGGGATTAGGGATTAGGGATTAGGGATTAGGGATTAGGGATTAGGGATTAGGGATTAGGGATTAGGGATTAGGGATTAGGGATTAGGGATTAGGGATTAGGGATTAGGGATTAGGGATTAGGGATTAGGGATTAGGGATTAGGGATTAGGGATTAGGGATTAGGGATTAGGGATTAGGGATTAGGGATTAGGGATTAGGGATTAGGGATTAGGGATTAGGGATTAGGGATTAGGGATTAGGGATTAGGGATTAGGGATTAGGGATTAGGGATTAGGGATTAGGGATTAGGGATTAGGGATTAGGGATTAGGGATTAGGGATTAGGGATTAGGGATTAGGGATTAGGGATTAGGGATTAGGGATTAGGGATTAGGGATTAGGGATTAGGGATTAGGGATTAGGGATTAGGGATTAGGGATTAGGGATTAGGGATTAGGGATTAGGGATTAGGGATTAGGGATTAGGGATTAGGGATTAGGGATTAGGGATTAGGGATTAGGGATTAGGGATTAGGGATTAGGGATTAGGGATTAGGGATTAGGGATTAGGGATTAGGGATTAGGGATTAGGGATTAGGGATTAGGGATTAGGGATTAGGGATTAGGGATTAGGGATTAGGGATTAGGGATTAGGGATTAGGGATTAGGGATTAGGGATTAGGGATTAGGGATTAGGGATTAGGGATTAGGGATTAGGGATTAGGGATTAGGGATTAGGGATTAGGGATTAGGGATTAGGGATTAGGGATTAGGGATTAGGGATTAGGGATTAGGGATTAGGGATTAGGGATTAGGGATTAGGGATTAGGGATTAGGGATTAGGGATTAGGGATTAGGGATTAGGGATTAGGGATTAGGGATTAGGGATTAGGGATTAGGGATTAGGGATTAGGGATTAGGGATTAGGGATTAGGGATTAGGGATTAGGGATTAGGGATTAGGGATTAGGGATTAGGGATTAGGGATTAGGGATTAGGGATTAGGGATTAGGGATTAGGGATTAGGGATTAGGGATTAGGGATTAGGGATTAGGGATTAGGGATTAGGGATTAGGGATTAGGGATTAGGGATTAGGGATTAGGGATTAGGGATTAGGGATTGGATTAGGGATTAGGGATTAGGGATTAGGGATTAGGGATTAGGGATTAGGGATTAGGGATTAGGGATTAGGGATTAGGGATTAGGGATTAGGGATTAGGGATTAGGGATTAGGGATTAGGGATTAGGGATTAGGGATTAGGGATTAGGGATTAGGGATTAGGGATTAGGGATTAGGGATTAGGGATTAGGGATTAGGGATTAGGGATTAGGGATTAGGGATTAGGGATTAGGGATTAGGGATTAGGGATTAGGGATTAGGGATTAGGGATTAGGGATTAGGGATTAGGGATTAGGGATTAGGGATTAGGGATTAGGGATTAGGGATTAGGGATTAGGGATTAGGGATTAGGGATTAGGGATTAGGGATTAGGGATTAGGGATTAGGGATTAGGGATTAGGGATTAGGGATTAGGGATTAGGGATTAGGGATTAGGGATTAGGGATTAGGGATTAGGGATTAGGGATTAGGGATTAGGGATTAGGGATTAGGGATTAGGGATTAGGGATTAGGGATTAGGGATTAGGGATTAGGGATTAGGGATTAGGGATTAGGGATTAGGGATTAGGGATTAGGGATTAGGGATTAGGGATTAGGGATTAGGGATTAGGGATTAGGGATTAGGGATTAGGGATTAGGGATTAGGGATTAGGGATTAGGGATTAGGGATTAGGGATTAGGGATTAGGGATTAGGGATTAGGGATTAGGGATTAGGGATTAGGGATTAGGGATTAGGGATTAGGGATTAGGGATTAGGGATTAGGGATTAGGGATTAGGGATTAGGGATTAGGGATTAGGGATTAGGGATTAGGGATTAGGGATTAGGGATTAGGGATTAGGGATTAGGGATTAGGGATTAGGGATTAGGGATTAGGGATTAGGGATTAGGGATTAGGGATTAGGGATTAGGGATTAGGGATTAGGGATTAGGGATTAGGGATTAGGGATTAGGGATTAGGGATTAGGGATTAGGGATTAGGGATTAGGGATTAGGGATTAGGGATTAGGGATTAGGGATTAGGGATTAGGGATTAGGGATTAGGGATTAGGGATTAGGGATTAGGGATTAGGGATTAGGGATTAGGGATTAGGGATTAGGGATTAGGGATTAGGGATTAGGGATTAGGGATTAGGGATTAGGGATTAGGGATTAGGGATTAGGGATTAGGGATTAGGGATTAGGGATTAGGGATTAGGGATTAGGGATTAGGGATTAGGGATTAGGGATTAGGGATTAGGGATTAGGGATTAGGGATTAGGGATTAGGGATTAGGGATTAGGGATTAGGGATTAGGGATTAGGGATTAGGGATTAGGGATTAGGGATTAGGGATTAGGGATTAGGGATTAGGGATTAGGGATTAGGGATTAGGGATTAGGGATTAGGGATTAGGGATTAGGGATTAGGGATTAGGGATTAGGGATTAGGGATTAGGGATTAGGGATTAGGGATTAGGGATTAGGGATTAGGGATTAGGGATTAGGGATTAGGGATTAGGGATTAGGGATTAGGGATTAGGGATTAGGGATTAGGGATTAGGGATTAGGGATTAGGGATTAGGGATTAGGGATTAGGGATTAGGGATTAGGGATTAGGGATTAGGGATTAGGGATTAGGGATTAGGGATTAGGGATTAGGGATTAGGGATTAGGGATTAGGGATTAGGGATTAGGGATTAGGGATTAGGGATTAGGGATTAGGGATTAGGGATTAGGGATTAGGGATTAGGGATTAGGGATTAGGGATTAGGGATTAGGGATTAGGGATTAGGGATTAGGGATTAGGGATTAGGGATTAGGGATTAGGGATTAGGGATTAGGGATTAGGGATTAGGGATTAGGGATTAGGGATTAGGGATTAGGGATTAGGGATTAGGGATTAGGGATTAGGGATTAGGGATTAGGGATTAGGGATTAGGGATTAGGGATTAGGGATTAGGGATTAGGGATTAGGGATTAGGGATTAGGGATTAGGGATTAGGGATTAGGGATTAGGGATTAGGGATTAGGGATTAGGGATTAGGGATTAGGGATTAGGGATTAGGGATTAGGGATTAGGGATTAGGGATTAGGGATTAGGGATTAGGGATTAGGGATTAGGGATTAGGGATTAGGGATTAGGGATTAGGGATTAGGGATTAGGGATTAGGGATTAGGGATTAGGGATTAGGGATTAGGGATTAGGGATTAGGGATTAGGGATTAGGGATTAGGGATTAGGGATTAGGGATTAGGGATTAGGGATTAGGGATTAGGGATTAGGGATTAGGGATTAGGGATTAGGGATTAGGGATTAGGGATTAGGGATTAGGGATTAGGGATTAGGGATTAGGGATTAGGGATTAGGGATTAGGGATTAGGGATTAGGGATTAGGGATTAGGGATTAGGGATTAGGGATTAGGGATTAGGGATTAGGGATTAGGGATTAGGGATTAGGGATTAGGGATTAGGGATTAGGGATTAGGGATTAGGGATTAGGGATTAGGGATTAGGGATTAGGGATTAGGGATTAGGGATTAGGGATTAGGGATTAGGGATTAGGGATTAGGGATTAGGGATTAGGGATTAGGGATTAGGGATTAGGGATTAGGGATTAGGGATTAGGGATTAGGGATTAGGGATTAGGGATTAGGGATTAGGGATTAGGGATTAGGGATTAGGGATTAGGGATTAGGGATTAGGGATTAGGGATTAGGGATTAGGGATTAGGGATTAGGGATTAGGGATTAGGGATTAGGGATTAGGGATTAGGGATTAGGGATTAGGGATTAGGGATTAGGGATTAGGGATTAGGGATTAGGGATTAGGGATTAGGGATTAGGGATTAGGGATTAGGGATTAGGGATTAGGGATTAGGGATTAGGGATTAGGGATTAGGGATTAGGGATTAGGGATTAGGGATTAGGGATTAGGGATTAGGGATTAGGGATTAGGGATTAGGGATTAGGGATTAGGGATTAGGGATTAGGGATTAGGGATTAGGGATTAGGGATTAGGGATTAGGGATTAGGGATTAGGGATTAGGGATTAGGGATTAGGGATTAGGGATTAGGGATTAGGGATTAGGGATTAGGGATTAGGGATTAGGGATTAGGGATTAGGGATTAGGGATTAGGGATTAGGGATTAGGGATTAGGGATTAGGGATTAGGGATTAGGGATTAGGGATTAGGGATTAGGGATTAGGGATTAGGGATTAGGGATTAGGGATTAGGGATTAGGGATTAGGGATTAGGGATTAGGGATTAGGGATTAGGGATTAGGGATTAGGGATTAGGGATTAGGGATTAGGGATTAGGGATTAGGGATTAGGGATTAGGGATTAGGGATTAGGGATTAGGGATTAGGGATTAGGGATTAGGGATTAGGGATTAGGGATTAGGGATTAGGGATTAGGGATTAGGGATTAGGGATTAGGGATTAGGGATTAGGGATTAGGGATTAGGGATTAGGGATTAGGGATTAGGGATTAGGGATTAGGGATTAGGGATTAGGGATTAGGGATTAGGGATTAGGGATTAGGGATTAGGGATTAGGGATTAGGGATTAGGGATTAGGGATTAGGGATTAGGGATTAGGGATTAGGGATTAGGGATTAGGGATTAGGGATTAGGGATTAGGGATTAGGGATTAGGGATTAGGGATTAGGGATTAGGGATTAGGGATTAGGGATTAGGGATTAGGGATTAGGGATTAGGGTTAGGGATTAGGGATTAGGGATTAGGGATTAGGGATTAGGGATTAGGGATTAGGGATTAGGGATTAGGGATTAGGGATTAGGGATTAGGGATTAGGGATTAGGGATTAGGGATTAGGGATTAGGGATTAGGGATTAGGGATTAGGGATTAGGGATTAGGGATTAGGGATTAGGGATTAGGGATTAGGGATTAGGGATTAGGGATTAGGGATTAGGGATTAGGGATTAGGGATTAGGGATTAGGGATTAGGGATTAGGGATTAGGGATTAGGGATTAGGGATTAGGGATTAGGGATTAGGGATTAGGGATTAGGGATTAGGGATTAGGGATTAGGGATTAGGGATTAGGGATTAGGGATTAGGGATTAGGGATTAGGGATTAGGGATTAGGGATTAGGGATTAGGGATTAGGGATTAGGGATTAGGGATTAGGGATTAGGGATTAGGGATTAGGGATTAGGGATTAGGGATTAGGGATTAGGGATTAGGGATTAGGGATTAGGGATTAGGGATTAGGGATTAGGGATTAGGGATTAGGGATTAGGGATTAGGGATTAGGGATTAGGGATTAGGGATTAGGGATTAGGGATTAGGGATTAGGGATTAGGGATTAGGGATTAGGGATTAGGGATTAGGGATTAGGGATTAGGGATTAGGGATTAGGGATTAGGGATTAGGGATTAGGGATTAGGGATTAGGGATTAGGGATTAGGGATTAGGGATTAGGGATTAGGGATTAGGGATTAGGGATTAGGGATTAGGGATTAGGGATTAGGGATTAGGGATTAGGGATTAGGGATTAGGGATTAGGGGATTAGGGATTAGGGATTAGGGATTAGGGATTAGGGATTAGGGATTAGGGATTAGGGATTAGGGATTAGGGATTAGGGATTAGGGATTAGGGATTAGGGATTAGGGATTAGGGATTAGGGATTAGGGATTAGGGATTAGGGATTAGGGATTAGGGATTAGGGATTAGGGATTAGGGATTAGGGATTAGGGATTAGGGATTAGGGATTAGGGATTAGGGATTAGGGATTAGGGATTAGGGATTAGGGATTAGGGATTAGGGATTAGGGATTAGGGATTAGGGATTAGGGATTAGGGATTAGGGATTAGGGATTAGGGATTAGGGATTAGGGATTAGGGATTAGGGATTAGGGATTAGGGATTAGGGATTAGGGATTAGGGATTAGGGATTAGGGATTAGGGATTAGGGATTAGGGATTAGGGATTAGGGATTAGGGATTAGGGATTAGGGATTAGGGATTAGGGATTAGGGATTAGGGATTAGGGATTAGGGATTAGGGATTAGGGATTAGGGATTAGGGATTAGGGATTAGGGATTAGGGATTAGGGATTAGGGATTAGGGATTAGGGATTAGGGATTAGGGATTAGGGATTAGGGATTAGGGATTAGGGATTAGGGATTAGGGATTAGGGATTAGGGATTAGGGATTAGGGATTAGGGATTAGGGATTAGGGATTAGGGATTAGGGATTAGGGATTAGGGATTAGGGATTAGGGATTAGGGATTAGGGATTAGGGATTAGGGATTAGGGATTAGGGATTAGGGATTAGGGATTAGGGATTAGGGATTAGGGATTAGGGATTAGGGATTAGGGATTAGGGATTAGGGATTAGGGATTAGGGATTAGGGATTAGGGATTAGGGATTAGGGATTAGGGATTAGGGATTAGGGATTAGGGATTAGGGATTAGGGATTAGGGATTAGGGATTAGGGATTAGGGATTAGGGATTAGGGATTAGGGATTAGGGATTAGGGATTAGGGATTAGGGATTAGGGATTAGGGATTAGGGATTAGGGATTAGGGATTAGGGATTAGGGATTAGGGATTAGGGATTAGGGATTAGGGATTAGGGATTAGGGATTAGGGATTAGGGATTAGGGATTAGGGATTAGGGATTAGGGATTAGGGATTAGGGATTAGGGATTAGGGATTAGGGATTAGGGATTAGGGATTAGGGATTAGGGATTAGGGATTAGGGATTAGGGATTAGGGATTAGGGATTAGGGATTAGGGATTAGGGATTAGGGATTAGGGATTAGGGATTAGGGATTAGGGATTAGGGATTAGGGATTAGGGATTAGGGATTAGGGATTAGGGATTAGGGATTAGGGATTAGGGATTAGGGATTAGGGATTAGGGATTAGGGATTAGGGATTAGGGATTAGGGATTAGGGATTAGGGATTAGGGATTAGGGATTAGGGATTAGGGATTAGGGATTAGGGATTAGGGATTAGGGATTAGGGATTAGGGATTAGGGATTAGGGATTAGGGATTAGGGATTAGGGATTAGGGATTAGGGATTAGGGATTAGGGATTAGGGATTAGGGATTAGGGATTAGGGATTAGGGATTAGGGATTAGGGATTAGGGATTAGGGATTAGGGATTAGGGATTAGGGATTAGGGATTAGGGATTAGGGATTAGGGATTAGGGATTAGGGATTAGGGATTAGGGATTAGGGATTAGGGATTAGGGATTAGGGATTAGGGATTAGGGATTAGGGATTAGGGATTAGGGATTAGGGATTAGGGATTAGGGATTAGGGATTAGGGATTAGGGATTAGGGATTAGGGATTAGGGATTAGGGATTAGGGATTAGGGATTAGGGATTAGGGATTAGGGATTAGGGATTAGGGATTAGGGATTAGGGATTAGGGATTAGGGATTAGGGATTAGGGATTAGGGATTAGGGATTAGGGATTAGGGATTAGGGATTAGGGATTAGGGATTAGGGATTAGGGATTAGGGATTAGGGATTAGGGATTAGGGATTAGGGATTAGGGATTAGGGATTAGGGATTAGGGATTAGGGATTAGGGATTAGGGATTAGGGATTAGGGATTAGGGATTAGGGATTAGGGATTAGGGATTAGGGATTAGGGATTAGGGATTAGGGATTAGGGATTAGGGATTAGGGATTAGGGATTAGGGATTAGGGATTAGGGATTAGGGATTAGGGATTAGGGATTAGGGATTAGGGATTAGGGATTAGGGATTAGGGATTAGGGATTAGGGATTAGGGATTAGGGATTAGGGATTAGGGATTAGGGATTAGGGATTAGGGATTAGGGATTAGGGATTAGGGATTAGGGATTAGGGATTAGGGATTAGGGATTAGGGATTAGGGATTAGGGATTAGGGATTAGGGATTAGGGATTAGGGATTAGGGATTAGGGATTAGGGATTAGGGATTAGGGATTAGGGATTAGGGATTAGGGATTAGGGATTAGGGATTAGGGATTAGGGATTAGGGATTAGGGATTAGGGATTAGGGATTAGGGATTAGGGATTAGGGATTAGGGATTAGGGATTAGGGATTAGGGATTAGGGATTAGGGATTAGGGATTAGGGATTAGGGATTAGGGATTAGGGATTAGGGATTAGGGATTAGGGATTAGGGATTAGGGATTAGGGATTAGGGATTAGGGATTAGGGATTAGGGATTAGGGATTAGGGATTAGGGATTAGGGATTAGGGATTAGGGATTAGGGATTAGGGATTAGGGATTAGGGATTAGGGATTAGGGATTAGGGATTAGGGATTAGGGATTAGGGATTAGGGATTAGGGATTAGGGATTAGGGATTAGGGATTAGGGATTAGGGATTAGGGATTAGGGATTAGGGATTAGGGATTAGGGATTAGGGATTAGGGATTAGGGATTAGGGATTAGGGATTAGGGATTAGGGATTAGGGATTAGGGATTAGGGATTAGGGATTAGGGATTAGGGATTAGGGATTAGGGATTAGGGATTAGGGATTAGGGATTAGGGATTAGGGATTAGGGATTAGGGATTAGGGATTAGGGATTAGGGATTAGGGATTAGGGATTAGGGATTAGGGATTAGGGATTAGGGATTAGGGATTAGGGATTAGGGATTAGGGATTAGGGATTAGGGATTAGGGATTAGGGATTAGGGATTAGGGATTAGGGATTAGGGATTAGGGATTAGGGATTAGGGATTAGGGATTAGGGATTAGGGATTAGGGATTAGGGATTAGGGATTAGGGATTAGGGATTAGGGATTAGGGATTAGGGATTAGGGATTAGGGATTAGGGATTAGGGATTAGGGATTAGGGATTAGGGATTAGGGATTAGGGATTAGGGATTAGGGATTAGGGATTAGGGATTAGGGATTAGGGATTAGGGATTAGGGATTAGGGATTAGGGATTAGGGATTAGGGATTAGGGATTAGGGATTAGGGATTAGGGATTAGGGATTAGGGATTAGGGATTAGGATTAGGATTAGGATTAGGGATGGGATTTAGGGATTAGGGATTAGGGATTAGGGATTAGGGATTAGGGATTAGGGATTAGGGATAGGGATTAGGGATTAGGGATTAGGGTAGGATTAGGGATTAAGGGATTAGGGATTAGGGATTAAGGGATTAGTGGATTAGGTGTAGGGATTAGGGGATTAGGGATTTAGGGATTAGGGTGGAGG